>SAYR01018475.1:459550-483175 GCA_004382745.1 Argopecten irradians irradians
CGCTCTCTGATGATTCGGAGAGGAGTAAGTATGACAGATTTCCCATTTCTTTGTGAAATTGTGAAATTCTGATGAAGTAAACTGAGGTCCTCCATCTGAGATTATTTTGCTCGGGATGCCAAAACGAGCAAACTGCTTCCTAAGCACACTAATTACCTGTGAAGATGTGGTAGTCGGAAATAGTCAACTTCAATAAAGTTAGTGTAGTGTCGACGCAGACCAGGTAAGTTCTACGCGTTAATCTCAAATAGGTCCATTCCAATTTTGTTCCAGGGTTTTCCTCCATCATCATGTTGCTGGCAGAAGATGATTCGAGTTTCTGGGTTTTAGTTCTTGACATGCCTCGCAAGAATCTGCCATTTGTTTTTAGGTCGGCTCTGATACCTGGCCAGTATACTGTTTCCTTTGCCCGACGTGAGCATCGAGTCGTAACCCAGGTGTGACTTGTGCAATTGCCTTTTTATATCGGTCCTCAATGATTGAGGAATGACGATGGCTTCCCCTTTTACTATTAGTTCATCGTTATACACTGAGGGTGTCTCTGACATCATTAGAAAGGCTTACATGTGTCAGGACAGGCATCCTTAAGAATTTGGCCATCCAGATTCAATAGTGTCTCGTAGCTCACTCAGGTGTTTCGAAGTCTCGATTCGATTCTCATCAAGCCCTTCTTCGGAATGTCTTCGTTGAGCATCATTACTCGTGGACGTTCGTTTACGCCATAAGCTCTACTAAGAGTATTTGCGATCACTAGTTTCTCTCCTTTAAGAATCGAAAGTCTAAATCATATTTGTGAAGCTTCATCATGATGTCCTGAAGACGACGAGGAGCGGACGACAATGGTTTCCTTAGTATGGTTTCCAATGGTTTGTGGTCATTCACCACTACAACCTTTCTCCCATAGGTATATTGGTCAAATCTTTGTAGTCCATGTAGGATAGATAATGTTCTTTCTCAATTTGGGCCCATTTCCTTTCAGCTGTGGTTTAAAGCTCTGGATGCATACTCGATCGGACGTCCATCTTGCATCAATACAGCTCCGAGTCCATCCTTGCTACTATCTACTAGTATCACTAGCTCTTTTCAGGGTTGAAATATGCGAGCACCGGTGTTTGAGTTAGCATTTGTTTTCACCTCTCTAAATGCGTCCTCACATTGACAGGTCCAGTTCCAATCTGCATCTTTGCGCGTAAGTGCTCGAAGTGGGTCTAGTTTTGATGATAAAACTAGGAATTGAACCTTTTGCCATATACTGAACCATTCCACAGAATCTCTTCACAGCTGGGGCACATCGGTTGGACTAGGCATATGTAGAATCGCTTCACTTTTGTTTTCATCTGCCTTCACACTTCACTTGTAATTTTGTGACCAATGAAAGGTAATTTCACTCAAACCGATTTCCTTTTACTGTCATTCAGTACAATGTTGACGTCATCACAAACGCTTGTAGAGTTTTTCAAGTTTCAGGTCATTGTCTCGCCTCGCATCATCGACAGTGTCACCACATCCTGCTACGATGATGTCATCAGCTAACGCGAAGGTTCCTTCCAGATCGCTAATGCTTCTGTAAGCTTGCGATGGAAAATTTCGCTCGAAACCTTAAGACCGAAAGGATAGCCTTTTCCATCGGTATCTCCCCAAATGGTGTTATATTGTTGTCAGTTCGCTTGACTTTTCATCAAGGCGCACGGTGCCAAAAAGCTTCTTTGACATCAAGCTTACTTAAATATCTTGGCTTTCTGTAACTGGGCTAGAATATCATCCAAACACTGGAAGTGCGTACTGTTCCCGAAGTAATTGCAGCATTCGCGCCCTGGGGATCAATACAAATACGTAGTTTTCCATTTGGTTTGGAACTACCGCCATCTGGCTCACCCATCTCGTTGGTGTGCTTATCGGAGCTAGTACACTCTCTCCACAAGGTTATCCATTCTGCTTTGGACACCGTCTTCAAGCTATAGGAATTTGCGACTAGGTAGTGCTTTAGGATGTAATGTCAGGATCAACAGTAAGTGTTGCTTCCCCTAGGTCACAAGTATTGTTGAGCTGGTTTTTGACTTTTGCAATGAATCGTTCCTCATTTACCGTGATTAAACCCATTGCTGTATAGTTTTAATCCAAGGAGACACTGTAGCTTGTTAGAGACTACCACGAAAGTAACCAATTTGGTTTCTCCATTCTTCAGATTTTTGACAAATAGTTCGGTTCTCCACATGGTTTCATTTTCGTGTCATTGAACATCCGCAACATTTGTAGTGCTCTTTTCGTACTTGATCCTTTTTCACAAATTTTCTGCAGATAGTGTTGAACTTCAGCCGCACTGTCTAGTTGAAATCTAAATTTTGCCACTCATTGACCTCCATCAGTGCAGTGACATTTTCCTTTTCAAGAAACATTCTTGTTGACAGCATTTAACCAAACTTCATCACTATCAGAATCAGAATAGGGTTCAGTTTCAGCCTGGGCTCCAACAGCATTTACCTTTCTACATTTGTTTTGGAAATGGTTCCTTCCATGACATGCATTACATGTTTTACCCCATGCCGGACACAAATGTTTCTAAATTCATGCTTGGTTCCACAGAATTTACATGGTTTGAGATTACTTCTATAACTAGGCATGCCTTTGTTTCTGTTGACGAGTTTTCAGATGTTTGTTGTGTTGGTATTTTCTTTTGTTTTTCATGTGCGCTTTGTTTACTTTGTTAACCTTTGCACCTTCTTCCTTCATTTTCCTGAGCTTGCTTGTTTGCCTGCTCATAGGACTGACAGATTTTCACAGCCTTTTCTCAAGTCAAGATCATCATCTCGAAGTAATAGCTGCTGAACTTTCCAGAAGTACTGAATGCAATTTTATCTCTTAGCATTCCATCCTCCTCCTGGAAATTACATGATGCTGCTTTTATACGCAACTCGGTAAGGAATTGGTCGAATGGTTCAAAGTATCAGCACTTCATTCTTACGTGGATTACAATATTGTTCGATCTTTTATAAAACATGGTTCAGGTTATCCTTATCTTCTCCCTCATTCCACTCAAAATGGTCATTATACTTTCAACAACCGTTCTTCACCACAGTTTATAATTGTCGCTGTTTGTACAGATTTTTTGAAGTTTGTTGTGGTACCACTTCGCGAGTAAATATATTTGTACTTGCCTTTTCCAGGACTTGAAAATGTTCAGAAATATTTCCTGATATGTGACACTATAAATATCTTATCAATGAAGCGTATTATGAAAAGTAATAAAAACATTAACTTGCAAAAATAGAAGTGATCATGTTATGTTTAACAAAATGGTGAACGCACGTGTAAATGTCATATCAATACATATTATTTGCTACCTGAAGAAGATCCATGTATGAATTTCTTGATACTGTCTTGCCGGTTAATTTCGCTAGTGAATATTTTAGCGATTTTAGATAAAAACGGCTAATCTTTGCTCTCTAATAGGAGGGGATTCAACTTCAACTTTCAATTTGTTGGATTTTTAAAGTCTTGCAATCTGGCTATATGGGTATATCTAACATCAGTACCGTAATATTGCGAACATAATGTCCCCACCAAACTAACCGAATATACTTACTGATATGGGTAAGTCTCTGGGGATAGATATCTGATAAGTGTCCTTGAACCTGAACAGATTGCTGGCTACGATTATCTGCATGTTCCATAACTGCAGTTTCGATACTATCCTTATTTCTATCACCTAATGGAACCGTGTCTGAAGTATCGGTATGCAAAACATGTTTTCGTGAGTTGGAGCCATCTTGTAAATACTGCCCCTTATTGTGACAATTACGTTCAAGTTCTTCCATTCGCCTGGTCAGTTGAGCTATCTTCATAGTCAGTTGATTTATAACTCGTTCGTCTCTGGCTTGATTATTTTCCAGTTGTTGTTTCAGCTTAGTAACTTGATTTGCATCGCGATCACGTAAACCGGAGAGTTCATGTACATACTTGGTTATTCCATCAAGGCGCAAAGTTAGTTCTTGAATTGGTCCTATTGGGTCTAATGAGCGATACTCGGTAGAGCTTATTTCTATTTCTCCTGATTCCACAGTCCCACAGATTACCATTAAACAAAGAAATACGATAAGTATCGTCAGCATTTTACTTAGTGTTTACTTATTGTAGTTTGATGTCGTGTAATCATAGCAGGAATGTGTAACGTGGTAATATCTTATCTTCCATGTACAGGTCAAAGTCTGTCTTTAAAGGAACGTGTTCTCATCTTAATATAATGTTCTAGAAACTGTGACAGAGAAAATAGTATGGGCTGAACATAAACTTTATTGCATATTTGTAAGATGGTACCTTCAAGTTCATTCTATCAAAGCATCGAAGACGAGTCTGTTTGTATTTTACAGTCTTCCCTGCGTTACATTCATATTTTTAAAGTTTTAAAAGTCTAATTTATAATGTAATGTTGTACAGATACATTTACATTGTTCTTCAACGTTATGGACCTTTTCTCTGTCTATGCTCATAATCAACCCGTTTTTCACTTCAGTATTAAGAATTTTGATGAAAATGAGCAATTGATCCTTTTATCATGACATTGAACAACAATGTCGGTTGTTTTGTAAGATATGTTGCATTAATTGTATATACGTTGTACGGTGCCTGTGCTGACTTAGCCTCGATCTGATTTAGAAATATCAGGCACGCATATGAAAAAGGTCAATTAAAACATAATTGAAAGGGACTGTGGAATCAGGAGAAATAGAAATAAGCCCTACCGAGTATCGGCCAGTAGGCCCAATAGGACCAATTCAAGAACTAACCTTTGTCACGATTGCTATAACGCTTAAATCATGCATCCATCCTGAGAAATTGATGGCTAGAAAAAGCTTCGAGAAAAGCGTGAATGATTTGAAAAGATGAGATGTAGAAAGCTGATAAAAGATCACGTCCTAGGATCACTGTTAGGTCAACTACATAACTTAATGACCAGTATAACAACAAAGGAAAATAGAGCAAATGTCAAAAAAGGTTCATCCTCCAAGAGGAGGAAATCCAAGATATTCAGTTATCATGTAGTTTTTAGGATAAGGCAAACACGGTGATTTCATGTTCTTGCGCAAATCTAAACTTCATCTCCAAAATATTGACCAATGTTGACGATTAACTGGCTATTGTTTTCTCACCAGCCTAGTTTGTTCCACGCACATTCTGCAAACATTCTGATTGAAAACAAAAACATAACATCAGCCTTGCTAAGCAGTCACTTCTATCGACATTGAATGCAGGTTATTTTTTTCTGCCGTAATCGTACAGAATTTTGGCGGTCAACATCTTTTACTTGGGTTTAGATATCCCTACCAGTTGGCAGTCGCCATTTTGTTTTAACTCTGCTTTATAAAGCGCGTGAACCACACACACGTGCAATCAGTCAAACGCTCGCTGCTCAAGGTGTTACAACTAACACCTGACTGGCTCTAGATCTACTGTACTATAGGCCTATACCCACGACGTATTTACGTGTAACCTGAGGTCGTGCCATGATAATAAAATGGTTAGTACGTTCAATGTTTTCTCAAATAAAGTTTCTAAGAACTATATAAGATCTCTACAGTTGAATAAACATAATTGAATGAATCCATACATTCTTTCCACGTGCGAGATCCATTTTGATTATAATGTAAACAAACTCAGAAATTCAAACAGCAAATAACATTGTCAAGCTAAAAATATACACTGCACTCACCTGAAAAGGTTTCATTAAAGTAATATTGTCAGCTAGATCCCAAAATATGTCAAATACGAGCTAAAACACTTCAATAAACATAAGATATTACACGCACATGTACACATGTGTACCTTCGGTAGTTTATTTATGGAGGCGTCACTTGTTAGGGACAGGTTGTTACGTGCACGTAGCCAGTCGAGTACATCGAGTACAATAGCATACGTGGAGATATGTGGACGGATTATTATTGGGATTTCTATTCAGTTGTGTGGAAAGTTCAATTTATGAAACATCTTAATGACAGCTTAGAGGAGTTGACATGTTTGCTTTCTAAAACAAGCTCTGCACACATTACAGGTAAGTGGTTTGTTTATGTAATAGTAGGTGATACACTGTGGACAAGTGCTAGGTGTATATGTACATGACTGAGCGCACGTGTGTCGATTCACGCGCTTTATATAGGGGTCGGTAGGTGTGTTGTATCCAAGCAGAGTTCAAAACAAAATGGCGTCTGCCCGTCCTTAGAAACGAAAGGGAATGTCTCCGAAACGAATTTTGAAAAAAAATCATTATTTTTTTAAAATCTCAAATTTATAATTTTTAACTTGCATTGTCAGCTTTAAGATGAATATGTATTCATACATAGGTCATAATAAATGATCAGTCCTCCAATAAGAACGAACTATGCGATACATATGTCACTATGCACAGATAAGAATAAACCTTTAAAAGAACGATCTTGACTGGGCTATAAGATAAGATGCATAAACGTGCACTGTCATTTTGGTGAATGTAGAGCAATATCCCTTTCCATTATAGTGTTACTTATTTGTCTTTATGAAACAGCGGTTACTGCTAATATTGAATCAAAAGGTTCCGCTATTGACCGTCATGTCCCCTCTCTGGAAGCAATCTTCCAACTTACCGAGCGTCTTGATGAAATAACAACACATGTTGAAGATCTAAAACGTTTACGTGACAGCGATACGCGTGAGATGGCAAAGATGAATGAACAACTTGAACGATTTCAAACGCTCCGTGCCAGTGATCAACACGTGATGAATCAGCTGACTAAAAGGATCGCTGAACTTGAGGACTTAAGGGACAAAGATCGCTACAAGACAACTCAACTGACCATGAGAGTGACCGAACTGGAGCGTGAATGTGGCAGTGGTGAACAGGTTATATCAGATGTTCCTAGTCCAATAACGATTGACAAGCATGGTGATGCATCTTTAAGTGATAAAACTGCGGATGATTCTGATGTGCTTGAGGACAAGAGTGAAGAATCTAAATCAGATCAAGGACAAGCTGCAGGCAAATATCCCCTAAGGCATACCCGTGTCAGTGAGTATTTCTGAATTTAAGAAAAAATTATTATGAATGAAATAAATTATGATTATTTTGCATTCGGAAAAATAACAAATGACAAATTCTACGACCAACCTTTTTATTAACTTTCGATTTCTTATCTGTAGATGCAGTGTGGATGTAAAACGTAAAATGACAGGTTTTGATTGTATCCAACATTGAACTAATCGTTTTTCCCGTTTAAAAATGTTGAACTGCTGCAATGAATACAAATGTGTCATTGCAGATCGAATACAAATGTGTCATTGCAGATCCAGTTACGGAAATTGTTGCATTCCATACTCAACTGACCCACGATATCGATAGCCTTTCGAATCACCAAACCATCAAGTACAACCATATCATCACTAGTACCGGGGGAGCCCACTACAGCAATAATACAGGGGTCTTCACCTGTACTATGGCCGGGGTCCACGTGTTCACGTGGTCGGTGAAGGTAGAACCTGCACAATATGTGTGTACGAACCTCGTACAAAACAACGGTGCGTTAGGGACAAATCTTGCCGGGGACCACAATTATCCCAGTCACTCAGCATCAACTGTGGCTGTCCATCTGAACGTCGGAGATGAAGTGTGGATACACAGGGTATGTGCTTCTTCAAGCACTGTCAGAATACAACGATATTCCTCAATGTTCACTGGATTTCGTCTTGGAATATAACTATTTGCATTTTATACAATAAGTCATGAATAAACGTTTCTAATGCAAGCCCATTTTTATGTTATTTGGGCGGTATTTTATTGAATCTGGCGTGTTAAAGATATCTATTTGTTGTTTATTTTCAATTCTCCCAACGAGAGTGCTGTAACATATGTGTTGAAAATGATCTATATTGGAAATAATTGTTTCTTTGTTCAAAACATTTTTTTTTCCATTTTATCTTTTGGTAGTTAATCAGGTATATCAAGTATGACTATATACAACACAAACAAAAATTATTTATATTGTTGAATCAAAGATATAATATGAATCATTTGTCTTTAAACATTTCTTTCATGCGGTAGTTATCATCTGCTTTACAGACGAGGAATCAACAAATTTGTCAAAGTCGGGTAACAGAATCGATAATTATTAATCAAATATGGAACCAGTTTCTAACTAGGATAACACTTAAAGATAAATATGCATTTATACATGAGTCATAATAAATGATCAGCCCTCCAATAAGAGCGAATTATGCGATACATATGTCACGATATACAGATAACAATAAACCCTTTAAAAGAACGACATTGACTGGGCTATAAGATAAGATGCATAAACGTGCACTGTCATTTTGGTAAATGTAGAGCAATGTCCCTTTCCATTATAGTGTTACTTAGTTGTCTTTATGACACAGCGGTTACTGCAAATACTGAGTCAAAAAGTTCCGCAACTGACCGTCATGTCCCCTCTCCTGAAACAATCTTCCAACTTACCAAGCGTCTTGATGAAATAACAACACATGTTGAAGATCTAAAACGTTTACGTGACAGCGATACGCGTGAGATGGCAAAGATGAATGAGGAACTGAAACGATTTCAGGTAAAGTCAACCAGTCAATCATCATCACTGGCTGTCGTACATCTCCAAGTTGTTGGTAATGGAATGACAATAAGCACAGAAAAAAACATCATGGTGCCATGGACATGCCTAAATTAAAAATTGTCTAGAGTTCTCCGATAAACATTTTTTCTAATAGATCTTAATTGACAACTTTCGGTAACGAAATTATAAGCAATTCTCGTTCTGCACGGAATATGAACAAAGCGCCTTAGATATTCCGTTATATTTTGCGAATTTGAACCCTGAAAGGAATCTGAAAGATGTGTATCAATGTGTAATAAAAACTGCTACATAGGCCAACTGATGACTCAAGTTGGGAGTATAAAGTACTTTTATAGTTACAGCAACCATTTACTATTTGCATAAGTCCATAGGCGAACGCAATTTGTTTCAAGAGAGATATTATAATAAATGTCTTCATAATATTGTCTTATCATATATTATTACCAAGATATGCTGTGAGATTAAGTCTGCAACTGCCTGTGATAAATAAAACCATTTAGTTGAGACAGATTTATTTATTGGACTCAGTTACGATTATTATATCCCTTCATCATCTGTATGTTTATCAGTAACTTTAAACATTTTGAATTTACTAAGTTGTAGAGTAAATACCTTACGCTCTGATACCACTCAGAAGGAATAAACTTGAGTCTGTGATCATTATCTAACACCAAGATGTTTTGTGGTGAAAGATCGTGGGCGGCCTTATCCTCGTGTGCCTTTGTACAACTAAATATTGCAAACCGATAACCCAATATAATTTTGTAACGTTAGCCACTCCTTTCTGGTCCGAAATAAATGACCTGCCTGTGTGAGATAAGATTAAGTAGAACATACATATATTTATAAGTTCACAGTGTCAAGAACATTTGACAGCAGCTAAGGTATAGCAGATAAAAGCTGACAACGATGTTTTGGTTTTTAACGTTATGTTGTTTTTGTGACATAGCATACACTGCCAATTTGGAGTCTACTCTTCCATTTCCTTCCAAGCTCCGGGGTGACATCTCTCCTGAAGTCATTGTCGTTTTGATCGAACGTCTAGATGAATTAACCAAATATGTAACAGATCTTAAACGTTCACGAGAAAGCGATGCGCGTGAGATGACCAAGCTGAATAAACAACTGGAACGATTTCAGATGATGCGTGACAATGACAATCACGTGATGGATCAGATGATTACGAAGATAGCCGAACTTGAACGGTTACGGGTAAAAGATCGGTACGTGACAACTCAACTTACAAAACAAATGTCAGAAGTGAAACGTAAATGTAACAGCGATGGACAAGGTTCACCAGATGATCTTAATTTAATACCGCATATGACAAATGTCAGTATTTCAAACCCAAATGCGGAGGCTACTGATGAGGAAAAGACAGCGATCCGTAGTTCTAACTCTGTATATGGAATTTCAGAGAAGAGATCCCACGAAACACATACCCGTGTCAGTAAGTATTTTAAAATTAAAGGAAACATTATGAAAAATGATATCTTTATGGATTTTCGATTCCCTTCATAAACTTGAACGATGTATGTCACTACTGTTACCTTGCAAACTGATAAGTGATATTTCAACATACATTAATGCATGGATATATGATAAACTGTCTTAATTATGATAATTGATTCAATTTCTGAGTGACCGAATGTTTTAATTAAGAATATAGTCTCAAGATAATGGAGACAACTTGTGATATATTCAAGCCGAGGCTTGAATTATGACAGTGCCGCCAGCTCTTCAAGCATTTGATTGACGGTGATTTGATTACATAACCCTATTCTGAACATTTTTCCGTTTGGAGTTATGAATGGATTATTTTATTTGTCTAAAAACAGCAACGTTTATTTAATAGCCCCATCAACCTTATATAGCTATTTTATGTTCAATATTATAAGACTTTTTCATATATGGATATGAAGGATAGGGATATTCTACCCAAAGGTCACAAAATGTAGTAAAACCCGAGGCTTGCCGAGGGTTTTACATTTTGTGATTCCGAGGGTAGAATATCCCTATCCTTCATATCCAATTATGAAAGAGTATTTTTCTTTCAAACCTCGACGTTTTATTGCAATTTTACAACTATAATATCCGCCATTTTGAAATAAATTCGAAGAAATCCACGGCTGAAAGTCAATTTTTCATACGTGATATTTTCAACAAAAATTCAGTTGTTTGCATCTTTTACAGTAAAATCAGTCAAGTTTGTGAAAAATAATGTTAAATTTTGTACCGAGGAAATAAAAATTTTGTTGACGCCATGACGTCACGAGGCTTTATTGCATGGATAGCCATGCAATACAACCTCAGGTGGCATGAGTGTATTGCCAAAGACCAGCCAGTATTGCACCCGTAGGTGTGAAAGAAATATTGATTAAATACTGGTAGCTATATAAAACTTTCTAGATTTTAATACAGCAGTGAATGTATAATACATTTTATATCATGAAGGTAGATAACTATATTTTAATAACGTCAATGACAAATTAAGGCTTTTATAGTGCTAAAATGCTTTTGAAACCTTGTGGGTTAATTTTCTTAAAAATTGACTGAATTAAAGCATATCAATTTTTATTATATCATTTTTCTATAACAATGGAACTTGACAATGTTTATCTATTTTATTTTCTGTGAGGTAATTTACACGAATCTTTTTTATTTCATTTTTAATTATGAAGACAAACGAGCATTTTTTCTTGAAAAAATATCGATTATATCTCATTCATTAAACAATACATATATCAAAGGGCTTTTTGTTTAAAGATGCTCCATCGCCGACAGAGCATAAACGATACCCATCGTTTGAACAATAACTGATGTATAATCGTATTCATATGTGTCATTAACACAAAAAGTAATACGAAATTTTTTATTTTGTTTTTGGTGTATGTACAAGCAGTACTTGAATCCATATAGGACATAGTGCTTACGGATTTTTTTCGGGACGCAATTAAATATTTTATGATATCTTTATCTTAAAGTAAAATAAGAAGCTCAAACTTTTCAATGGTGGTAATGGTGTGAAGTAAGTAACTTTTGTAACTGAAGAATAATACTAATTCGTCTGCCCCTGTTTTTGACAGAGAAAAAATACCATTTGTCAGCGGTGGAGCATCTTTGATATTTTTATTTACGGGGCGGATTTACCTCAGGCGAATGCTGATTTTTCATGTTTAAAAAATTTAAAAAAATGTCAAATTTGAACTTCAAATTAGAAAACACGACAGGTTTAATTTTAATTTCCCATTCAAAATCATCCTACACTTGCATACGAAGTGCCGTCATAAAGACCGCAAAACGTGCCGCTCATTCCAAAGGTAGTAATTGTTTGATGAAGTCCCTCTAAAAATATATGTATGAACTATTTAGTCGCTAAAACTAGGTGAGGTAGATGTCTTATCTCTGCGAGTTTTCCTCCTTTTTCGTATGTAGTACTATTAATGTCAAATACGAATTTTACCGATTTTTATCTAGACCCCTACATCATCTAAAATTATCTATTGGCACTCTGATGGGTTCAAATTAATATAAACTATACATAACTGCCAGACCTCTGTGTCCTCACCTGTCTTTTATCAAAACATAGGAAACGCATCCATAATTATCTAAAATTATAAAAAATGCATACACCAAATATGGTGATGAAATGATTTTTTGACAAAACTACGTATTTTTTGCAATGATTCTTTTATTCTTTTATTTATGATTACAATAACAATATTTTTTTGTGATTTTGTATGATAAAATTCCTGTTTGATTATTTTTCTACAACTTTTTCGACGTTATCTTTTGCTTTCATGACGACAACCAAAAAATATGCCAACATATGTGTTAGGTGACCGAGCATTGGTATGATGAATCTACTGTACTGATGATATTAATCATTTATTTTTATGTCATCTCAGTTTCGTAACAGAGAGCAAAGTGACCGAAGCTATGTTTGCTGCACTCAAAGGAATAATAATGGAGACAATATTTGTTGTTAAATGTCATTTATTAATGACTTCTCCAATACTTCAAGTTTGATAGAATAACATCATGTGTTATTGATAAACATCAATAAAAATAAGATTGGAGAACAAATATTTGAACTAAACAGCAAAGATGGGGTACAAAATAGGCAAAAATTAAAAACTACAAAATACAACATTGGCTTGTGAAAAAATAGTCTCTGTTGATAAGACAACATTCGTAAACCATATAACCTGCCCAATCACATCCAATAAAAGGAATAAATAGATATGAAAAAGGGGCGGGAAATATGGGAGGGAAATTGAAAGAATTCTTGTAGATTAAGGATAATCTTAATTAGACACAGACAAAAATCTTCACGCTGGCTAAGATGGTAATGCGATAGTGACGCCACCGAGGACAAAGAAAGGTCAACGCCCTCAGTGATTGGTCCGGAGGCTGTAAGCAAAGCATCTGATTGGCTGACCAATCAATTACTCTCTCGCACTGACCAGGGGTCAAGCTAATTTGGGGAAATTCCATCACGCAGGCACATGTACACTGTGACCTTGCATGTGTGTATAAGTAAACACACCTAATGGCGCGGGGCCCCACTTACAAATTAGGAAAGTAAAAAATGAAACAGCCTGACATAAATCTATTTATTTTACCATGGTAAATAAATGTCATTTATGACATCTCAGTTTCGGAACAGAGAGCAAAGTGACCGAAGCTATGTTTGCTGCACTCAAAGGAATAATAATGGAGACAATATGTGTTGTTAAATGTCATTTATTAATGACTTCTCCAATACTTCAAGTTTGATAGAATAACATCATGTGTTATTGATAAACATCAATAAAAATAAGATTGGAGAACAAATATTTGAACTAAACAGCAAAGATGGGGTACAAAATAGGCATAGATGACAAAGATCAATATCTGAACTGATACATATAATAAAGTACAGATATGAACGTGGTCATCACCCCATCCAAGGTCATGGAGCTCCTGTTAACTTAATACAACTTCATGTCTAACGGCTTGATTGAGAAAATAAATTTATCAACCAAGTTAGATAATAATAAAAATAGGTCATAATATTCTGAACCTCTCAATTAGGATCATATAAAGTAAAACAAAGTATGCTCTTTAGGTAAAATTAAGGATTACTGGATTAATTCAGGAATTTATCCAACAAACAACTTCTACAAAAACATGTTAAGAAATTGCAGCAGTCTATATCCAATAAACTGACAAATTCCACAATACAGATATATATATACAAGTTACAGAAAGAGACATACTGTAACGACATCAGAACCTTGATATCAACGAATTATGTACCAGATAATAATGAAAAATTAAACTTGCAAAAACTTATGATAGCAGGCAGTGTGCGCTACCAATCGTAATTGCAGTAATGATCAATATAAGCAATTACCACTATCTCGGGTAACCCGACTATACTGAACGTCTTAATTAAGGTACAATCAAAGACGGAAAGCAACATATGTTACAAAAAAAGAGGAAGCAGGCTATTCTGACCTTCCATACAAATTGACAAAGTATATGCCAGATGAAATACAAAAACATACATTCAACTCCATACAAAATTGCAAAAGTGGCAGAAAAAATTACAATCACTTAAAGGAAGCATGCTGTACTGACCTTCCATATAATAAACTAACAAAGGTGACAGATTATATAATTCAATAATAAAAACATACAATAAACTTAAAGGAAGCAGGCTGTACTGACCTTCCATATAAAATAACAAAAGTGGCAGATCAAATTACAAAAACATACAATCAACTATAAAGGAAGCAGGCAGTACTGACCTTCCATAAAAAACTTACAATGGTGACAAATTAAATAACAAAACATACAATAAACTTAAAGGAAGCAGGCTGTACTGACCTTCCATACAAAATTACAAAAGTGGCAGATAAAATTACCAAAAACACAATCAACTGTAATGGAAGCAGGCAGTACTGACCTTCCATACAAAATTACAAAAGTGGCAGATAAAATTACCAAAAACACAATCAACTATAATGGAAGCAGGCAGTACTGACCTTCCATAAAAAACTTACAATGGTGACAGATTAAATAACAAAGAATACAATCAACTTAAAGGAAGCAGGCTGTACTGACCTTCCATAAAAAATGATTGTGCATGGAAAGTGGGCACAGGACAGATCAGGTCAGATATTATAATAATTGGACAAGGAATCCTTATTTGAAAATTCCTATGCGAATATAAGAGCGAACAGCGTCTGATTTCCACCGACCATATTTTTGCAAAATGGTTTGAGGGACACCTAACTGACTGGCAGTAGTTGCAGCCCCTATTCTGAATGAGTGACCCTTGTCCAGTTGCAAAAATTTTAAAACTGCCTGCAACGACTTACAGAAATAGGAATAGGTAACAGGTGACTTATCTGCAAATTGAAACAAAGGGCCACTTGTGTGATTGCTCACTTGTAGGTAACTGTGCAGAGCTAAAACAGGGCAATAGTTTTTATTTGCCTTGATTGGGATTTCTAGAGTAATTGTTTGATTTTCAGAATGTTTGAAATTCACAATTCTCACTGTCATAGCTTTAATGGAATGGGTGTCGTCACGTAAGAAGTTAATGTCACTGGTCTGCAGAATTTTAGATGTAGAGTTGTTGTGATTCAATGTGAATTCACCGATACGCAAAAATGCATGGAAAGCCAAGAGAAACATTGCTCTACATAAACAAACCTTAAACAACGGGTGAATTACATTACTCATCGCATTGATAATTCTATGTAAAATATCAAGAGTAATTGGCAATCTGCAGTCTGAAACTTGTCTGCTGTTTTGAACACCCTTAAGCAATTTCTTTATAAAAAAGAGATCTGTAGGATCAGCCATATTCTCCAACTTATGAACAAAACTAATGGCTGACATATAAGAGTATATTGTCGCAGAGCTAAGCTTAAGTTGAAAAAGGTGGACAATGAATTGCGTCAATACATTCTGTGAGACTGGAAACGCAGCTTGGTTAGGGAATTTAGCTTGATGAAAGTCCAAGAATTGAGACAAAACACGTTTGTAACTATTTCTTGTAGATGGAGCTAGAGACGCCGACAATAATTTGGTGATTACAGTGTCACTAGATGTGGAGGAATTGAAACAGGAGTCAGATTGAGCCACGGAGCCAATTTGCGAGCTTCCTGAAACTGAAAACGAGATAATTTATCAGCTACTACATTAGTTGATCCTGGGATATGTTTTGCCCGAAATTGTATGTTAAACTTTAACGTGGCCAAAACTAAACGTCGAACGAGTTTCATCAGTGTATTTTCTTTTGATGACATTTTGTTAATTATCTCTACTACTGCTTGATTGTCACATAAGAACAGTATTCTGTGGTTGGCTAGTTTAAGCCCGAAAATTTCTAACGCAAGAACAATAGGGAAAAGTTCTTTAACTGTTATATGAACACCATGGAACTGATCTGTCCAGTGTCCCACAAACCAGCTGACACCAAGAACTGCCGCATAGCCACCATGTACTCCTGCAGCATCAGAATACAGTTTGATTGTATCTGATGAAATCCATTTTTCAAACAGGAAAAATGCTTTCCCATTAAAATGTTCTAAAAACAAAGACCATGCCTGTAAGTCTGCGCGAGCCTCGTTGTTAAGTCTAATGAAATAATGAGCATACCTTACTCCTACTGTCAAATCTATTAAGCGACGAAGGAAGGCACGGCCAGGGACAATGACGATACAACAAAAATTAAGAAATCCTATAATTTGCTGAAGGTCCTTGAGTTGTATACGTTTTTTGTTTTTGAATGAGTTGATCAGCCCATGTGCTTTTTCAAGCTTATCCTGAGGAAGGGTAGCTGTCATTGAAATAGAATTCAACTGGATGCCATAAATAATTATTTCTGTTGATGGCCATTGAGTTTTTTCATGTTTGATTGGAATACCTAAATATTCAGTAATTTTGAAAAACATTTCTAGATCTACTTTGCATTTTGATGATAAAGGTGGGCCAGCAAAGAAAAAATCATCCAAAAGATGTGACATGGAGGCTTGATGATGATGGGTCATGTACCACTGTAGAGCACAACTTAATTTTTCAAATAGTTGACAAGAAGAAGAACATCCCATGGGCAAGCATTTATCAAAGTAGTATTGTTTGTCCCATAAAAAACCTAAATATTTGTATTGAGAAGGGTGAATGGGGAGTAGTCTAAAGGCATCTTCAATATCGGCTTTAGCCATGAGGCAACCTTTCCCAAAACCCCGAACTAAATCTATAGCATGTTCAATAGTTTCATATTGGACTGCTGAAAACTCTTGAGGAATTAAACTGTTGACTGAATTTCCCTCTGGGTACGAAAGGTTATGAATTAAGCGGTACTTCCCAGGTTCTTTTTTAGGAATTAAGCCTAAAGGTGAAATGATCAGGTCTGGAAATGGTAACTGATTAAAGGGACCAGCTATACGACCCTTGTTTATTTCTTTTACCAGCTTGTCTAACACTAACCCAGGGCTTTCACGAGCAGACTTATGGTTTTCGGGAGTATCTATCGCAGGTATTATCTCCCCTGAAATGCCTAAAGAAAAGCCTGAAGAAAAACCTACAACGAGTTCCTGACTTTTGTTATACTTAATGAGAAGACTTTTCAGGCGGTCTGCGTTGACTGGAGTTGGAAGTTTGGGCAGTGAGGGACTTGTACTGACTGATGGGCCAGTGACAGTTCTTGGTGGCAACTTTTTTGCCACAGACACAACACTCGTGCTTGAATTTGCACGAGTTTCCCTGTTTACATGTCCCTTCGAGGCCATATCCCCAACAATAACCATATGGGAGTTTGGGTTTTTGATGGGGTTTTCCTCGAAAGGGCTGATTACCGGAAGAAAAGGGCTTGGCTTGACTACCATTAGCAAAAGGCTTTGATTGAGTAGGAGGAGTAGTACTTGCGCGCATGGCAGCCAAACGCCATAACTCTTCATGTACAATATTCCATGCAATTGGCTGTCTGCGTCGAAGCTTTCTAAAATTCTCATCGTAAAACTTTACAGCCTGAAAACCATAATTTTGATTGAGAAGGCGCATGGTGTTGCCATATTTTAATAATGAGGCAATTTCATTGGGGTATTTCTCAGTATATAATGAAACAAATATATCAAAAGCTTGACTCCAATGATTGATATTGAAGACGCCTTTTGATTTTGTACTAGCTGTCAAGCCAAGCCCGTTTTTTTCATACGTTAGTTTTAGCCTAGTGTCAGAATCTGTACTAGGAAACACCAGTTCGCCAAATTCGATGAAGTCATTATCCAGGATTTTTGACCTTATTCGGTCAGATACATTATACCCTAATGGCAGGGAAGATGAGCATGTTAGAAATGCTTCATTGGCAGGCGATGTTGATTCCTCACCTGGCGACTCGAACAGTGTCCGCACCGCAGATAGGTTAGATGTGTTACTCGGAATGGTATCAGCTGCTGCAGACCCACTGGGTAACACCACAGGGTCATTGGACTGTGACAAAGTGCCCTGTCCTTGATCACACGACGGCAGCTCCAGGTTCATAAGATGGGTTGAACTTGTCGAAGGATCTGTATTCACAGTAGCTGTGGGACCGTGACAAACACTGGATGAGTTGCCCACCCTGACCATGTCCATAGCTTCTTTCACAGCGGTCGCCACCAGTGAGGTTGTCTCCCTTCGAACAGCTGAAAGAACCTGGTTGACGATGGATGTGACATTTTGGACGTTGTCCACAGACTCCGCCTGGCTGGGGACAATAGATCTAGACTGTCGCCTTGATCTGGGCTGGCGAGGATGCACAGATTGTGTTGATTGAGGAACCGCTGGTTCCTTTGTTGTTCGCCGCCTTTTTCTGGAGGGTGGCTTGCTCGACATCTTTTAAAAAGTCATGGATAGTCTGAAAAAATGTAAATGTGAAATAATCCAACAAGTTGGTCATGGTCTGACAATGAAAAACAAAAACTGAACATATTGCATGTGACAATATGTTTAAGACTTAGTATTGTATCATTGAATGCAATTAAAAAGATAACCTGTTTGTAAGCTAATGTATAGGTATAGTAATATTAAAGTCATTAAATACATATGATGGACTATAATCATATTTCGAAAACAAATGAAACAAGATGATTATACAATTAGTCAAGGGACTTAATTCAAATTTTTTTGAAAAATGAAAGCCCAGAATGAAGTTTTAAGTACTTACACATCAGAAATCATATATATAAAAAAGAAAAGAAAAACCACCATTCAATCGGTATTGCATAAATCTTATATAATAATTGAGTGAAAATTTCAAAAATGAGAAAGATCCAAATTTAACTAGAAATATTAATAATAGATAATGAGATATCCAATAGTGAAACCCGTCCATGCATATGATGAAATCTATGATATAGTAATATACTAAGGCAAACAATAAGTCAAAAATAAACCCATTGATGCCTCAAGGTCAGAAATTACTGTTGAGAAATCACCGCAAAGTAATATTAAGTATTCATGGTGACTTGCATACATACAAGGTATTTATGTAATTAAGATACCTTTGTAGTTTGTAAAATAGCTATATTATTTACATACTAACAAAAATGGCCTGAGAAGACCCATGAATGTCCAAGATTTATAAAATGACAAACAATAATGGCCTAAAAAGACCCATGAATGTCTAAGATTTAATAAAATGACAAACAATAATGGCCTGAAAAGACCCATGAATGTCTAAGAGATATAGAATGACAAACAATAATGGCCTAAAAAGACCCATGAATGTCTAAGATTTAAAAAATAACAATACAATAATGATAATGGCATGACAATAGTACCCATGAAATGTTTTAGAGATATATAAAGCGACAAACAATAATGGCCTGAAAAGACCCATGAATGTCTAAAAGATATAAAATGACAAACAATAATGGCCTGAAATGTCCCATGAATGTCTAAAAGATATAAAGCGACAAACAATAATGGACTGAAAAGACCCATGAATGTCTAAGAGATATAAAGCGACAAACAATAATGGCCTAAAACAGACCCATGAATGACTAAAGATAATAAAATGACAAACAATAATGGCCTGAAAAGACCCATGGATGTCTAAGAGATATAAAGCGACAAACAATAATGGCCTGAAAAGACCCATGAATGACTATATAATATACATATTTATCCTGCAACTGTCCCACATACTGACCGATAACTACTGCCGGATAAACTTGTGCTTTATCCGTCAATACGATATGCTTTATCCGTCAATACGATCACGTGAATCTGTTCCATATCTGACGGAACTTTTTCTAACTTGACCCAGAACTTGAACCTTCCGGTGAATGAAACGTCATTCAGTCCCGCTAAAACGTGACGTCACACATCGAAATGACGTCATTTTTACGATATCGAAAATCTCGTATTGCGGTGTCGTCTTTTTCTTGGCTCATGACAAAGGTATGTATTGTTAAGTAATTCTTTAATGGGTATTGGTTGTTACTTGAGTATTTTCATTTCCTTTCAGTGATATAACACCCTGAATAGAATTACGGTTACTGTTTGTGAATGCGCTTATTTATTTCCCACGGCAGTAAAAAGGAGTACACCAAGAGAGAAGAGATGAATTTATTCTTGTATATGTATTAAGAACGGGAAGGAACAGGCACTTCGGTGTGAGGAAACTCTGGAAGAGTGTGTCGGGTACACTTTGATAACCTAAAATCTATGACTCATATAAGGAATTGGTTATACCTTACCGATTTTTATGGGGAGAATATTCATTTTGAGATATAATAATAATAAACTTTGAATTATTAATGGTTATCGAAAAATTTTCGGGGTCTATAGCTTGAAATATAAAGCATAATGATCCTATATTTAAACAGCTAGTGATATATATCGGTATTAGTCGCTGAATAGGTGCTTTTATAATTTTGATTTTTTCTTAGATCTCTGATAATCATTTGGACCATTTTGATAGAGGTGGTAATTTGGGGGATAGTACAGATCGGGTAGCAGTTGAGGACAGCGGCCTCTTAACGGTGATCAAAGATTTGTTTAGAGGATAAATCTCAGCTTCATGTAATTTGCCCGGATGTTGACTGACCACCACCTTCCCCTTGGAGGTTAGTTATAGATAAGACAGATATAGTCTAGCAACTTGGGTATGTACTAGGCTTATGAGGCTGACCTACTATGGAATAGAATTTATTATGTATGTCAGATTTTCGTATTCAAATGTCAACTTTTAACTGAAGGGAAAAAATTAGAAGTCAAGGAGATAATAGTTGATAGAATCGGAAGGATAAGATCCCAGCACAGAATGTGTGTGACTATGATTAATGAAACAGTCAGCTTATGGTGTTGGGCCTTACAATCAGGTGGGAAAGCCAAATTACACAACAACCAAGAATCCCATCAAAGTAAGCAAGTGATTTCACAAAGAATACAGATGGATTGTGACATTAATGAGATCACAAATAATGATGAAATACGCTATCAGACTTCCCTATTATGGTAATAGTGACTCTGTAACTCCATAATAACACCACAATAATTTAAGGAAATGACCATTCTACATAACAAGGATTTTGTTTTTCGTTAAATACTGTTCACAGTTGAACCATTAGCCCTGATGGTAGTGAACAAAATGGAGCATGTGAACTAGAATATTTGGTTGTGATTTGTGTCAATCACATTAATTATTGGTTATATATAATGCATATCATGTGATATTTATTCTGGTTCTTGGATAAAAAGATATGTATGTGTGAGCTTCGGATTTTGCAGTCAAACCTGAGATAAGGTAATACACATAACACATAGGCCATGGCTGTAAACCTGTTTCTATCTGTCCCTGTTAAAGCAAAATTCATGCGCACAAAAAAAATGAAACTTTGATTTACAGATACCTTACTTTATCAAATAATTCTTACATAAGAGGGAAACAAATAGATTATAACTTTTAAGCCACAAATATTGTTTATTTAGGTAGCAATCCTAAAGAAAACGGATTCAAAAGTGAATGGAATTCATCATATGGATGTTATAAAATATATTCAAAGAAATTGGAGGGAAAACTTTTTGGTATATTAATGTTTAAACTATTAAATAACTGTTAAATTATCTCATGCTTCAAGACATTATATTTACATGAAGTTTTTAGACCCTGTTTAAACTAGTGATTACTTGTTTGCCCTATATAAATCATTCATAGGTGTACTTGAACCTAACATGGTACGCATCTGTCCTAATCTTAGATATTACTGTTGACTCGTAAATTGTTTTGTAAATTTTGGGCACAGTATGCAGAAACTTAAATTGTACAATTCAGTTTAGTAAGTCCATAGGGTAGGGTTCATTAACAAATTTCTATCACCAAATTAACCATGCCGTTACGTTTACTATTGTTTTCATCGGATTCGACTTTACAGAGGATTAGGTTCAAGTCACCCAAGAAGTATATATATACATTGGTATACAGAACACTAGTTTAAACAGGGTCTTCAACCTTAATGGGCATTTATTACATACTAAATTAAATGGTATGTTAATTGTGTTAATCAAAATTTGCTAATCTCTTCATAATTGTCAAATAATAGCTATAACATAAAACCTTCAGTAATGATTGTTACAGGTTACAAAAAAATCTAGTCCAATTCTCTGTGATGTAAAAACCATTATTTATCAATAAAAATAAATTTCTGAGCATTTGTTTTTACTCTATTGTAATTTTGCCAAATAACGAAATATATACACAGGTAGATAGATAGTTGGTTTTGTATATATTTGTTCAGTATCAAAATAATTTGGAAAGCTGAAATTTATTTAATTTATTACATCTTAATATCAGTATTTCTATTCAAGATGACAAAAATAAGGTCATAAACTAGTCTTGTCAAATTACATCATAATAGTGCTTTTTCAAAAGCATTTGTATCAAGAGCATGTTCAGTTAATACAATTACTTCTAGTGGAATGTAGTGTTTATTTGTTTGTTGTTTATTTCTTTTCCAAATTAATTTGGCTTACTTTTTTCTAAACAGAATATCACATCAGGATTCCATAATTTGTGCAAAAGTAACACATATGTACATTAAATAACCTACCGATATATAATATATATCAAATTATCTTGTGTTTTATGAATCCTGGGTAAGGTTTTTAATTCAGTTCTGCTTATAAAATGTATTGCATCTTACATATAAACAACAAGATACAACCTATAAGGACGGCATGAGACATAAAAACTCCCAATTTATTCATTTGATTGATTTAAATCAATTTTTAAAACCTTGAAACATTTGTGAGATCGATCCCGAAAATCATTTTGGTAGAACCAATCATGGAACTAAGACAGTTTTTTTTGGCTCGATTCCGAAAATCATTTTGACAGAAAACTGACATGGGACTAAGACAGATTTTTGGGGATCGATCCCGAAAATCATTTCAGTAGAAACACTCCTGCCAACTAAGACAGATTTTTGGGATCGATCCCAAAGATCATTTTGGCAGAAACACTCTGGGACTAAGACAGATTTTTGGGATCGATCCCGAAAATCATTCAGTAGAAACACTCCTGCCACTAAGACAAATTTTTGGGATCGATCCCAAAAATCATTTTGGCAGAAAACACTCCTGAGACTAAGACAGATTTTTGGGATCGATCCCGAAAATCTTTTGGCAGAAACACTCATGGGACAGAGACAGGATTTTGGGATTGATCCCAAAAATCTTTCATTTTGGAAGACATTTTCGCTGGCTTTCAAAGGTATCAGTCCGAAAACATAAGTCATTATATTAGGAAATAAAAAGTTATTACTGAAAAAGTTTTGTCTATTTAGCATTTTACACAAGCATCAGTCACTTCTTACACATGTATAGTCATTAAAATACACAACGAAAAGAGGAACACCATAATTTTTTCCTCTTCTAAAAAAATTTTGGTTATATTTCAAATCATACATTATGTAAGTTCTATAATAATTACAATATAGCAAACTTTGGTAATTTGTAATGTATGCTGCCTATG
>SAYR01018475.1:486622-509344 GCA_004382745.1 Argopecten irradians irradians
ATTTTATATCTTTATATAGAGAATACACGGTTAGTATCTTACAATACAAGGTTTATTTTGGTGCGAGACATAGGAAAGCCGAGATGACGAGGCTTTGCCGAGTTATCTCGGCTTTCCCATGTTCGCACCAAAATAAACCTTGTATTGTAAGATACTAACCGTGTATTCTCTATATAAAGATATAAAATGACAAACAATAATGGCCCGAAAAGACCCATGAATGTCTAAGAGATATAAATTGAAACACAATAATAATCTGAAAAGACCCATGAATGTTTAATTGGTATGGTAAACTGTACTGTATGTGACTGTAAGTTGTATAATTATGATTTTCAAAAGACAAACAAATAAAAAAAGGCTTGAATAGAGCCATGAATGACTGTAATGGATTAACAATAATGGCCTGAACAGACTCATGGATATCTGCACGCTAGCCTAGAATATGTTTAAAATATTTTCCCATAGCCATGAGAGAACTTCACATATATCAACATTGAAAGATGAAACTCGAGCAATATGACCCTAACACTGGGCCCTTAATAATGTTAACAAATGAGTAGGAGTTATCTCCCCTTAATCACCATATCGACATCAAACACCGTTCAAGATCAATATATACCATCGTGCAAGAGCAGGACAATAGCACGTGTATATAAATTTAAATGAAATTCGGAAAGACTTACTGAATAGTATACCAAGGATATATTTCATTGCTAAGATTTGTCATGGAGTCGCTTGTGCTGGGAGCCAATCGCCGATCTCACACTCCGTGCATATTTTGTCATCCCTTTTCGATTAAGTTGGGGTTTTATGGTAAACCATACCTTCATAAAAGATATGGCTAACCATCACTTGTATCATAAAGGTAAAGTTATGGTTTATCATCGCTTTGACAAAGTAATGATTATCCATATATCTTTTTAACATACTCACACTCAGGGAGCAGTCATTATTTACATTTTTTGAACTAAGTTATGGTTTTTCATAACCTTTTTACTTAACAAAGTTTATGGCTTCCATCCTTCATACAGAAGTTATGGTTTCACATAACTTTTATTAAAAAAAGTTTATGGTTATCCATCCCTTCCATATAGAAGCTATGGTTTGAATAACTTTTATGAATAAATTCTTCATGGGCCTTTGTTAATGGCTGTGGTTATCATTGATTATCAAATATGACCACTTTTCAAGAACATTTTAACCACCACAATAGTTAACAGGACCATTCGATTTGAATGGAGTATCAAGGGATATCACATATTTCATCCGTCGTCCTGATCCAGCAATTAAGATGAAAGTTGAAGTTGAAGACAACAACAGTATGATGAATCAGCTATGAAAGTAATGGTGTCCAATGTTAGGATTGAAATCCCTCAGCATTTTACATGGAAACGTTACAAGACCAGAGAATATACAAAGACTGTTACCTGTGCAAAGAGTACGTGACATTTGCAGGTAGGTTTCAAATTTCATAGTGATGTTTTATTAATTCATACAGCAAGTACTTCTGTGATAATTTATCTTAGAGATAATACATGAAATATACAGCATATAATATCTTTTATATATAATTTCAAGCGAGAATATGGAGACATATATGTGTCAAAATAATGAAATGTATTGCACATAGATACACATTTAAAAAATTTATGTTTTTGAATCCCTTTCAGGTAAGCAGATAGGCCGTGTGCCCTGCAAATTTATGCCGTTGCATTCCGAATGTGTTACTGAGGAATAACTTATGTCCAGAGATCTTGTGCTTTTACAAAGAGAAGCCAGACATAGTCAACACACCTAATGTGCATTCAACGTTTATGATGAATATTCGACAGGAGGACATTACCGGCGGTGAGTGCGTGAGATCTAGAATGTACATACTTATGTGTCAAATAGATCAGCTAACTTTGAGCAGGCTATGCATATCCTAGAAGATATGTTCCCGAGCTGAATGGACAGCAGATTATATTGCATAATTACAAAGAAGAACCACTTGGAGTTTGTGTAAAAAAAAAACAGGCTTAAAAGGTTTATTTTCAATATCATTCATATTAAATTTAATGCAGAAGTATACAGATATATATTTAACATTTTAACAAATGGAAAACATTATTAATGTGAATTTCCTTTCCAATTACTTTCAAGATTGAGAAGTTAAAAAATATTAACCAGGAAAAAGTATCTTTATTTTGTATTTCCAATGTGTATGACAAACATATAAAGCAAATGAGAAAACAATTATTACTTGGAAAGAACAAAATTCTTTGTATGTAGTTGTAAGATAAAAAAAAATCATATTTTACATAAACATGTTTTCATTTCATGTGATATGTTCTTATACATATACATAATAATATAATTGTGAGCATAGGTACTAACTTCTGTACAACACGAATTTGTTATCGCTATTTGAATCACACATTAAAAAAAAGAATAAATTTTTCTTTCAACTCTATTGGTTATGTTCCATCCACAGCTAACCACAAATATTACTAACCCCTTACAATTAAGTGAAAGCTTTTCAAACAATAAAAAGAAAGTATTCAGAAATGTTAGGTTATATAGAATACACCAATACATATGGAACAATTATTATTCATTTTAAATTTCTATTACATAAAAAAAATGATGTCTTTCAGATCAATATTTTAGAATCTCATTTGTTTGTTACATAACAATATGAATACACATTATACATACATTGTATTTACTATCAAATGATAGCAATTTATAAAAAATCAAAACACGATAAAACACAATTTTACCCCACTTTAATGATTGTTATTATGGCCTTCCAATATTTCAAGTAAGTAAGTTCCAAATATCTTATTTGATGTTCATATCTGGGACATGAATGCACAAAATTGCTTAAGCCTATTCATGAACAAGAAGTGAATATGAGACGGTATATACATGTACATGTATTCTGATAACACTCTCAGTTCATGCTAAGAACAGTGTGCCATCCAACCTGGCTCCTGTACATGTATAACTACTACTAATGTACTCTTTACAAATACCAGCGGCATATTCCTGGTTTGTTGAGTGAAAGGTGTAATTCCTCATAACAACAGAAATAATATGAAAATATTACTTGTGGTTCAACGAAGACATTTGATAAATCCAAATATTGTTAGGAATGACATAACAAATTATTTAGTATCAAGGCATGTAAAATATATATATGCATGTATTACCTAACAACTGGGACATATTTAACAAGATCAAGATCCACCATAAAATGATTAACAGAAAAGGGCAATTTGAATACCATCTGATAATAATGATGGACTAAAATTAAAGCAATGTAATTTCCTGACACACAAATGCAACTTGTTACACAACAGTAATCATGAAATGAAAGACCAGACCAATTGTATTAACATGTAGCTATTTGATAAAATAAAATTATTCAAATATAATTGTCTTTTCTAGTATACTTCAGAAAGCAAATTATTTGCTTTATATGTTGGCAATAGGTTATGTGTGTTTAACAAACTATGCTTTATAACAAAGCAACTCTTTAGTCCCAGAGTTCTTAATAATCACCTTTACACTGTACTTACATAGTTTTATACGGTTTTTTTTTTTTTTTACTTTTTTGATTTTTTTTGTTTTGTCCTCTTTTGTTTTGGACTGAATAAGTTCACCTGTGGCTTTCTTTTATAAAAAGAGACAACAGGTGACTGAAGTGTCTGTTTAGTTTGTCAGACATATCTAATGGCAATGCTGCTAATGTGGTCGCCTGATCTTTTGCCAATTTTGAAAAGGCTCAGCTTGACTCCATACAGCTTGGGACCTTAGATGGTGATGGCGCCAGGGGGACTCTGGCACTATCGCTTTGAACAAACAGCGACCTTTTTGATAACATTTAGCCATGTCTACCTTTTTGAAATTTTTGGCAGTTTTAGCCTTTACGTTTTGCACAGTGGCTTTTCCTCAAAATGACAACTCCCATACCGTATCGTACCCCCATATTGCTATTTTTTCCCATCCCTGACTTAAGAACTATAAATCCATTCCACCCAGTATTAACCTCTAACATGGCCAGCTGTTTATATAGTGCAGTTCGTCTGCGGTTTAGCTGTGCCTGTACCCTTGCCTTTTCCCTTTGGGGCTTCTCTGGAGGCATTTTTTGGAGGGAAATTCTTCTTACGAAACGCCCTCCGTCTCTTTTTCTTGTTTCACCTGGGAGATATATAGGAATATTATAATGCTCTATACAATTGCATATCTGCGCTATTGTTTTACTTGCATGACATTTGGATGAAAATGGATCTGTTTAATATTAATAATGAAAATGTGAGCTAATATATAACTGTTTGTACAATGTTTTAAGTGATAACTCAGGCATTCGTTTCTGGACAAAACAGAAATTGAGGATGTGTGGAAACATTCTAAACTGAAATACGTCTCTTTCATTACAAATGAAACTGAATCATGACTTGTAAAAACTTAACCACTGCTGTCTTGCTTGGACATCATTCTGAAAATCAATAACTTATGTAAAAAAGAAATCAGATCAGTTGGAGGAGAGACAAAGGATGAATAATTACAATATAGCAAACTTTGGTAATTTGTAATGTATGCTGCCTATGTGAATGTTACTAATTAAGTCCTGCTCCAGTGTGTTACATGTACCAGTATGATGCTGGCATTTGGCTACTTCATCTAGACCTCTTATCAGTAGATCTAGATATATTGGCCCCTAGCTATATATTGCATATGGACCCAGCTGGGCGGTCAAGGGAAAGGATTTTAATCAGTGAGTCATCATGGAACCAACCACAGGGTATAGCTTTATATTTTATCAAGTATTATTTACTTACTAAATCTATTTTTCAATATAGGTAAATGATGACTGGTCACTAGGCTCACATAATAATGTAAACATGTCTGCAATTTAGTTGTTTTCTATCAGGTATGCCAAATGAAAAACAAAATAACTTTTTTAAATACTACGGCGGTTAAAATAAAGGTCCTAGCGTGTGCACCAGTTTTTCCATTTACCGATGGAAATCTTACTTTCTAGCACTTTTTAAAGGGAATGTTGTGGATGGAGGAAGACAATTTTCTTCACGGAGGTGTTATGTTAAATGTATACCAAAGTTTTCTAGAATTTGAACTATTTTGTGTTTTTTTATTTAATGGTTCAGTTAATAGTATAGTAATATGTAACTATAAATGGGAAAGCGTTTATGGATATATTAATCATATCCAGGTGAAGAATAGACCCTTCCGGCTTAACTGCGGGACAGTTACCCGCGCATGCGCATAGAGACCTAGGGGTGGCAATGTTTACATTGACAACGTCGGTACGTTGTCAATAACATGGTGAAAAGTTACAGTGTGTTCGGTTGTACAAACCGCGCGAACCAGGCAGCAAAAGAAAGAAACATACCATTTTTTAAGTTCCCAGCAGGTAAACACAAGAGAAGATCGTGGATCAAGTCAATTAACAGAAAGAATTGGTAGCCAACCGTAAATTCGTACGTCTGCTCCGAGCACTTTGCCACAGGGTGTGTTAATCTTTATTACCATTTTCTTTAATTCTCTGTCATGTTGAGTTGATGTGTATTGTAGAAGTCAAACGCAGAATTGTATGTTCAGTACTTTATTCCGAATCATTAAGTGCACAGGCGTCTGCTTCTTGTTTTGCAAAAATAAAATATCTTACCCCTACTATCTTAATTATACATGTGTGTAGGATATTTTGTTTTTCCAAAACCAGAAGCAGACGCCTGTGCTAAGTGTGACCCAGCACTCAGTAAGAGTACTGAAGGAGTGTCCCCATATACCTTGACAATCTCAGATTTATAGGGAATACATCAATGATTTTTTAATGATAATACATTGCAAAGTATTTACAATCACGATACACATAAATTAAACTTAGGTAATAAATCACGATAAGCCTATCAGATAATCACAGGGCAACACATTCATTGTACATCTGCTTGGTCAACATGATCTGTCTGGTCAACATAGCCTGAGACAGATGCCTAAGGCTATAGCAACTAGTGTATTCATGAATATACACCATATAACCAAGATTTTTTTAGAAGAGGAAAAAATATGGTGTTCCTCTTTTCGTTGTGTATTTTAAGGATTCTACATGTGTGAGAAGTGACTGATGGTTGTGTAAAATGCTAAATAGACAAAACTTTTTCATTAATAACTTTGTATTTCCTAATATATAACATATGGTTTTCGGACTGATACCTTGAAAGCCAGTGAAAACCTCTTCCAAAATGAAAGATTTTTGGGATCGATCCCAAAAATCTGTCTTAGTCCCAGGAGTGTTTCTGGCAAAATGATTTTTGGGATCGATCCCAAAAATCTGTCTCTGTCCCATGAGTGTTTCTGCCAAAATGATTTTCGGGATCGATCCAAAAAATCTGTCTTAGTCCCAGGAGTGTTTCTGCCAAAATGATTTTTGGAATTTATCCCAGAAATCTGTCTTAGTCCTAGGAGTGTTTCTGCCAAAATGATTTTTGGCATCGATCCCTAATCTGTCTTAGTCCCATGTCAGTGTTTCTGTCAAAATGATTTTCGGAATAGATCCCAAAAAACTGTCTTAGTCCCAGGAGTGTTTCTACCCAAATGATTTTCGGGATCGATCTCACAAATTTTTTCAAGGTCTTATAATTGATTTAAATAAATCAAATGAATAAATTGGAAGTTTTTGTGTCTCATGCCGTCCTTATAGGTTGTATCTTGTTGTATATATGTAAGATGCAATACATTTTATAATAGAACTGAATTAAATACCTTACCCAGGATAACATAAAACACCAGATAATTTGATATTATATCATATATTGGTAGGTTATTTAATGTACATATGTGTTACTTTTGCACAAATTATGGAATCCTGATGTGATATTCTGTTTAGAAAAAGTAAACCAAATTAATTTGGAAAAGAAATAAACAACAAACAAATAAACACTACATTCCAATAGAAGTAATTTTATTAACTGAACATGCTTTTGATACAAATGGCTTTTGAAAAAGCACTATTATGATGTAATTTGATAAGACTAATGTTCTTTCCTTATTTTTGTCATCTTAATTATAAATACTGATATTAAGATGTAAAAGATTAAATAAATTCAGCTTTCCAAATATTTTGTATACTGAACAAATATATACAAAACCAACTATCTATCTACCTGTGTATATATTTCTTTATTGCAAAATTATAAAAGAGTAAAAACAAAGGCTCTGAAATTAATTTGTTATTGATAAATAATGTTTTTTTATATCACAGAGAATTGGACTAGATATTTTGTAACCTGTAACAATCATTACTGAAGGTGTTTATGTTATAGCTATTATTTGACAATTATGAAGACATTAGCAAAATTTGATTAACACAATTAACATACCATTTAATTTAGTATGTAATAAATACCCATTAAGGTTGAAGACCCTGTTTAAACTAGTGACTTTGTATACCAATGTATATATATACTTCTTGGGTGTACTTGAACCTAACTTTGTTGCTAACTAGATATGTGTATTCCTCTGTAAAGTCGAATCCGGTCAAAACAATAGTAAACTTAATGGCATGGTTATTTGGTGATAGAAATTTGTAACGAACCTTACTAAACGGAATTGTACAATTTAATTTTCTGCATCCTGTTGCCAAAAATTACAACAATTTAAGAGTCAACAGTAATATCTAAGATTAGGACAGATGCACACCAAGTTAGCTTCAAGTACACCTATGGAGTGGTATATATAGGCATACAAGTAATCACTAGTTTAAACAGGGTCTAAAAACTTAATGTAATATAATGTCTTGAAGCATGAGATAATTAACAGTTTTTAATAGTTTAAACATTAACATACCAAGAACGTTTCCCTCCAATTTCTTTGCATTATATTTATAAAATCCATATGAAAAATTCCATTCACTTTTGAATCCGTTTTCTTTAGGATTGCTACCTAAATAAACAATATTTGTGGCTTAACATTATAATCTGTTTGTTTCTCTCTCATGTAAGAATTTTTTGATAAAATAAGGTATCTGAAAATCAAAGTTTCCTTTTGTGTGCGCATGAACTTTGCTTTACAGGCAGATGAAAATAGAGGTATACAGCCATGGCCTAAGTGTTATGTGTATTACCTTATATCAGGTTTGACTGCAAAATCCGAAGCACACACATACATATCTTTTTATCCAAGAACCAGAATAAATATCACATGATATGCATTATATATAATCCAATAATGAATGTGACTGACACAAATCACAACACAAACATTCCAGTTCACATGCTCCATTTGTTCACTACCATCAGGGCTAATGTTCAACTGTGAACATGTATTTAACACAAAACAAATATCCTTGTGTTATGTAGAATGGTCATTTCCTTAAAATGTGATGAGTTTAAAAGAGCCATCCGCATATTTTACCATAATTGTGAAGTCTGTTATTTATCATTATTTGTGACTCGTTAATGTCCAATCCACTGTATTCTTTGTGAAATCACTAGCTTACTTGATTATTCTTGTTGTGTAATTTGCTTTCCCGCATAATGTAAAGCCAACACCATAGCTAACTGTTTCATTAATCATAGACACACACATTCTGCACTGGATCATTATCCCTTCCGATTTCTACATATCCCTTGACTTTTTTCCCTCCAGTTAAAATGTTGAAACATCAGAATCTGACGTACTAATAAACTGTTCCATAGTGTCAGCCTTACATGCCCTAGATTTCTTATCTACAATTAACCTCCAAGGGAAGTGGTGGTCAGTCACTGGGAATTACATGAAGCTGGAAAGTAAACAAATCTAGACCGGCTGTAAGTATCATGTTTCAGGAGAATGTTTAAAGCACCTTCAGCTATACCAAATATATATCACAACTGTTTAAATATTGGACCGTATGCTTTATTTAATGCTCCCCATGAAATATATAACAATTCTTCATTTGAGTCATTTTCATTTATATCAAAGTTATATTATACTGATATATGCTCCGTAAATTATATGCGGATGTTGAATCAAGAACGTTTTACACATTATTCACATCCAAATTATATCAATATTTTGAGAATAGGAATGTTGGTATTTTAAGAATAAGAAGGTTTGCAAGCCAACATATAGGCTTAGACACAAGTACACAATGAATTTCGGCAAAATTGGCCAACTGCAATGAATTAATATTTGCCCAATTTATTAAGTAACAAAAAAACACACATCTTCATATAGTTCCAAACTTTACTGTAAAGTTTAATTGAATTTGTCAAAGCAGTTTAAGAAGGAGTTGTTCAGACCTTTCTTCAAATACCGGGTGTGTATAATGACCTGATAACCATGGCAACGGCCCAAACCCCTCCTTCTGACACATGTCATTATTTTTTCCAAGTTTCTTTGTTAAGCATCCCTTATTTTAACAATTAGTACTATTCACTACCAGATATATAAAGGTACTATCACTACAGGTATCAGCAATTGTGGAGGTCCTAATGTTTTGTACTCAAACTGATAAGGCAATCACTGACATTATATAAATAGTCTTTGTTATAATTAATGAAAAGTTATTACTGTGGCAACTAGAGATACACTCTTATTGACCTCTTGAGACACCAGCACAATCTCATGCAATTTCCTTACATCCCCTCCCCAACGATCCCCCTCCTCCACCCCCTCCCCAACGATCCCCCTCCTCCACCCCCACCAACCCATCCCCTCTGCTTTTGATTGTAGATAATCTCAAAGACAGCATATGAAGGCGTTGTCTTGTGCCCTATCCATCTAACCATATCTATAGGTTCTGTCCATGTCCCTTGCTGGCTTTTGGACCAGATAACTTAAATTATATACTGGGGTTATGTTAAATCTATTTATAAATCCATCATATGCTCGGGTAACTTGGAATATAAAAGATAACTGAACAGTAATGACTAAAATGTTTTGAGGAAATTCGCAGCTGGATATGACAAGACTGGGATACAGCTTTTATGTCTCTAGCTCATTTGGTTGAGTCGTCACTGCACTGACTTCGGAAGATTAGAGTTACCATTTTTCTGTTTTACTTTTATTTTGTTCTAATTCTTTATTTCTTTAATGAGGATTGCAAACAGCCCTAGGGCTACTAGATGCTCTCCTCTTATTTTGACAAGCAAAAGATATATTTTTTTATTTTGTCATTTTTGAAAGAAATTTCAAATATTTTGATTAAAAGTGATATCACTTAAGTAAACTAGAAAGTAAAAAATCTGATAGAAAATGTTCCTCAGAAAAAAATCACTAGTCCTTATGTAAAATATGCATATTTTTCTATAATTTGCAGGCAATGTGCCATGTTAACTCTAGAACGAAAAGAGTAAAAATGAATAAATATATTTACACCCACCATTGCTACACCTTTATTAATCAAATGAAAAAGGCATATTTTGTTTTGGTTTTGCTTTTCCATTAAAATCTGAAAAGCGTTTTGAAATTAACACGTATAAAAATAATATACTTAGAAAAGTATCAAAACTTCAAGATAGATATATGTACACATGCATTTAATAATGAGAAATATCCCTTAAACATTACAATCAAAGTCCAGGATGGCTGCATAAAGGCATTGATAATCAATCTACATATAAATTTTGAGATAGATCGGTTAGTACTTTCTGAGAAAAGGCGGTAACAAATTTCAAAAATCAAAATCCAACTTTAGCTGCATGTCATGTTGACAGATCAGTTCCAAAATACAAAATACATAACCAAATCACAAGGCCAGTCTGTATATGAAATTTGATTTAGATCTACTTTCTAAGAAAACCTAAAGCAATGCCCAACCTTTAAGCTTTAAAAGACAAAATGACTTGCCATACTCTAAATGCAGCCAACATTATACTCTGACCCATAAGGATAAAACCTAGCAGACTACCAACAGGAACTAACCACAGCCTCCTAGGGTAATGTTATGTTTATCATCCTGAATCAGCACCATTAGTCTAGATATAGTTGCCTTTAACTGTTAGTATGAAAAAGCTTGTATACAATCATTGTAAAAACACGTTTATTATGTTTCTAGGCAATGACATTTTTTTTTTAAATTTTATGGTTTAATTACTAGTTATGTATTCGACGTTTGCATCCTTTTAAGGAATGGTTCTGTTTCCTATGCACAGAAATGTGTAAGTAATTATCCATAAGAGGCCCATAACAAGGTCAGGTCAGTCTCATATTGTTGTACAGACATGATATCACTAGAAATGGGATACAGTTATGATTATGTGAATATTTTACTTAATAATTTTATTATTTACAATAATTTTGCTTTTGTATAGCCAAAGGAGAAACTATCAGACTGACAACAAGAGAAAGCAAATATACATTGTTATAGATTGTTGAAACTCATTGAATAATTATGCTATACCTAAACAGTTCTGATTAAGTTTAAGACATTTAATGTACAGCATAATCATTTTCTAGAGAATAACATTACAATGTATATTAAATCAAGAATTTTACATAAAATTATGACCAATTTTGAAACAGTTGTGATGTATATCATAATAAACTAGCATGACTAGTCTCTAGAATATTGAAAACGTCACTTAAATTTGTCTCATTAAGATAATCTAGTGAGGAACTCTGTTGAGAAAGTCTTCTCAATAACTTGGAGTCTGGTGGCTAGTCTAATACCATAGGTGAAAGGGGTTCAACATTTTGCTGAAACATGACACTGACAGTCCCTAGCTCTGTTTATACTTTCAAGCTCCATGAGATGACTGACCATCCCTTTCCCTCGGAGGTTAATTATAGATATGAAAACTAGGGAATGCAAGGCTGACACTACTGAACAGGTTAGATTCTGATGTTTCAACACAAACTGGAGGGAAAAAATAGAAGCCTATGGGGAATTGTAAATTGGAAGGATTAATGGACACTGAATGTGGGTGACTTTGACATAATGAAGTCATCTTTAGTTGACTTGACATACATGAGCCAGGGTGCAATGTTTAAACAAAACTAGATGTGGCGGGAAAGCACATTACACATCAAGCAAAGAATACAGTGGATTTTGTTAGATATTTATCAATCACAAATAATGATAAATAACTATCTCGGACCTCAAAATGGTAAAGTATGTGGATGGCTCTTTAAAACTCATCACGTTTTAAGGAAATGACCATTTTACATAACGCACAGATATTTTTTGTGTGTTAAATACATGTTTACAGTTGAACAGTAGCCCTGATGTCAGTTGACAAATGGAGCATTTGAACTGTAATGTTGGTGTTATGTTATGATTTGTGCCAGTCACAGTTATTATTGGATTATATATAATGCATATCATGTGATATTTATTCTGGTTCTTGGATAAAAAGATATGTATGTGTGAGTTTTGGATTTTGCAGTCAAAGCTGAGATAAGGTAATACATACAACACTTATTGATCAACGATTTGATATTTCAACGATATTAATTAAAATACTAAACAATGACGTGGGATTTGTCAATATTTTATGTTATATGTTTCATAAGAAATGTAGAACAATACATTTATGCCATATTTTGCTTTTTGGTTATGTAAAAAAAATTAGCCTGAGCGAATTGTCCCTTTAAAACTTTCTCATGTCCCGAGACATTATATTACATTAATTAGCATTTGTTACATACTTAAGTAAATTATATGTTAATTGTGTTAATCAAATTTACTAATTTCTTCATAATTGTCAAATGATAGCTATAACATAAACAATTTCAATAATGATTACAGGTTACAAAATATCTACAGGTAATCCGATTTCTCTGTGATATAAAACCATTAAACTTCTACATATATTTTAAAAATAAATAAGGTTTTGTATGATTAAATTTAATTTAAATTGATATATATCAGTTTAAATTAATTGGATGATCGGGTGTTGTAGTGGTTAAGCTGTTGGCCTTTCACCTAGCCGGCCGGGGTTCGATCCCCAACACGGAAGTGAAAAGGTCAGGGGTCACCTGCCCGATCACGTGGGTTTTCTACGGGCACTCCGATTTCCTCCCACACTAAGACCCCTCGCGCACTTACATCCGGGCCATAGAAAGTGATTGACATAAGTTGTATAACTTGTTTCTTAATCGATGTTAAAGTAATAAAGTTTATACTTATATTTTAAATTAATTAATCAATAACAAATTAATTCCTTATCATGAAATAGGAATTCATTGTTTAAGTTTTATTTACTTTTGTATTTGTATATATATTATACACATTGAGTTAAGAATGGTTTCTCATCTTAAGCATTTGTTTTTACTCTACACAGGTAGATAGATACTTGGTTTTGTATATATTTGTTCAGTATACAAAATATTTGGAAAGTTAAACCTTAATTAATTTATTTTTAAAATCTTAATATCAGTATTTCTATTCAATGCTGACAAAATAAGGAAATAACAGTAATGATTCAAACATTGTGTTTTGTCACTATTCTTGTCAATTTACATTATATGCCTTTTCAAAAGCAATTTGTATCGAAATATTCAAGGTCATGTTCAGTTAATAAGATTACTTCTATTGGAATGATATTTATTTGTTTGTTGTTCATTTCTTTTTCAAATTAATATGGTTAACTTTATTCTATACAAAATATTTACCACACATCAGGATTTCATAACTATGTCAAATTAAAAACCCAGCTAGTAAAGTTTCCGTTGTTGTATATGACCATTATATTACATAATAGATACCTCGGAGGCTATTATGTAACTTACTGTCCATTATTATAGGGCCACTGTCCATTATTCCCCAAAATAATGGACAATCTATTTTGAACAAAAGAAAAAAAACGCTGCTGTAAGGAAAACCAAACATGTTTATTTGACTATCCAAAATTTTAGATTTATGTTCACTCCTCCATTGAAATTATTACTTCCCCTTCCTAGCTGTTACTGTTCTGAAAATAAAAAAAAAAAAACATAATTAGAGTCTTGCATTGTTATTTGTTACAAATTTTTAAAACTTGTAACTGACGAGGAATTGGAATTCTAGATTCTTGACCGAGTTGGGATAATATGCAGTGTTTTAGCTCAGCTATCTCACAATCCTTATAACATATAATCTGATGTTTATGGTTAAACATAATATACTTAAGACCGAAACCTGTCTAATCTGACACCTGTTTTCCGTACATCCTATTTGTAACTGTTTCGTATTCAACAATAGCAACAATAGAATACAACAATATCTGACTTTAATACACCCTGGATAATCTGACCAAACAAGTTGTTCCCACATGGTGTCGGATTAGACAGGTTTCACAGTATGCCAGTGCAATGCTATCATAGCAATAAGATATGGATTTGTTTTATCATATCTATAACATGTGTATGGTCGATTTTTTAAGGAAAAATAGTTATGTTTAAATTGTACGGAAAACTCACCTTGCTTGTATGCATTTGATGTTTGGGATCGATCTCAAAAATTATTTTGGCAGAAACACTCATGGGACAGAGACAGATTTTGGGATTGATCCCAAAAATTATTTTGTCAGAAACACTCATGGAACAGAGACAGATTTTGGGATTGCTCCCAAGAATTTTTCATTTTGAAAGACATTTTACTGGCTTCAAAAGCATCAGTCCAAAAACCATATCTCATATATTAGGAAATACAAAGTTATTTATGAAAAAGTTTTGTCTATTTAGCATTTTACACAAGCATCAGTCACATCTTACACATGTATAATCCTTAAAATACACAACGAAAAGAGGAACGCCATAATTTTTTTCCTCTTCTAAAAAAATCTTGATTATATATACTTACAAGTATAATATGCGCCGGTCTATAAAATAAATTGACTAAAATTGAACATTTCCATAAATCATATTACAGGTGGCACTCAGATGAACGGGATGACATTGACTACTCGCCATCAGTATTCCGTTACAAAAAGAAGACAGTAGATGAAAGCAGACATGATCTATCAAAGGTAAATAATAAGTTGACCATGCCACCAATCTATATGACAGGTCCTGCTTTCACTATTTACACTGTTTTCCCCTCTTTCTATAGCTATATACCGTTATTATAGCCTTATTTAAGGATTAACTGTAATGGGTTTTTTACGTTATGGAGCCATAAAGAAAAAAAAAACAGTGTACTCTTAATAAACCACGAAGCCAGGGTTATGTATAGGACTTGCCAGGTTTGATGGTGGAGAAAAGCCGGAGTACCCGGAGAAAAACCACCGACCATCAGTACAACATATCATAATAGTAATAATATAGGATATGACGTACAGTGATGAAACTAAATCAATACTATTATATTAATGGTATCTACATGCTCCCGTGGTCACACCAAAAGGTAGGCTATAGTGTAATTAATTTATCTAGTTTAATAAGGGTTGTATAGTAAAATAGAGTTGAGAGTTATACTTCATAAAATGATAAGCAAAACCACCGGAGATCAAGGTATGTATAGGCTTATTCCAATACTAGGTTACTATGACATGTTACAAACTTTAAGAATTAACGTTTATTGTTATTTCAGAATATGAAGGAAGCTGCAGTGGCACAAGAGCAAATGGTAGAAGATATGCTAAATGCTTCTGTGTCAATACACAGTTACTGCATGGCTGATGCGTTGCAAAAAATACTGATGAAAGCAAGACGTTTGAAAAACATAGGTATGGAAACCACATCTTATAGCATTGGTGATGAATACAGGGACGATCATTCGTTTTAGGAATATGTAATACATTGAGTACATTTGTACTTGTGTACACTACAGAAATCCATGGTCTACTTATACCTATAAATAAATGTGTCAAGTCTTATTTTTCATTTCTTTCAACAAATGATAATCATTTCATAAAGTTTTTTTTTTATAATTTAAACTTAAATTTGTGTGTTCATGTATAATTGTTCTGTATTTTTATTTATTCACATAATTAACTCCACTAACTATTATGGTGTAAACTGTAAAAAGGTGTACAATGTGAAGATGATCCCCTTCTGGAGGAGAACTTAAAGCTGAGGGAAGAAATTCATCATTTAAGAAGTGAAGTGAAACGGTTGCGATAGGACGTCGATAAGATTAAAGATGATGATAAAGCCACCATATTCTACTCAGGACTGCCATCATTTGCTGTCTTTCTCTGGCTTTTCAAGTAAGTGTTTGCTACAATAGGCTTATTTGTAGAACCACAAACAGCATATAGATATATTACCCCACTAGCAACATGTAACCATTCAGTTAAATTCCCATAGTCTCATTTTCTATACATGCATTTCATACCTGGTAATATAATTAATATGTGAATAACCCTAATCATCAAGTATCTTAATGCAAATTGTTCTGACAATCTTTGATATCCATTTACAAAATTACATGTGCATCTTATTACTAGTAAGACTAAAAGAAATGGGCTGCTAAGTTTATCTTCATATAGTGAATTTACATCATATATATCATTTTCTGCATTCATTTTTCCATTATTTGGCTGTATAAGTTATAAATTTTAAAAATTGTGCCCTTTATCTTTTTTACAGTCATTTGTTACCAAAAGCAGAGAAAATGACATTTTGAGAGGAAAGAACTCAGCAACAACAGACAGGCAGCGACCAATGAAGACATCTGTTCCTCTAGTTGATCAGTTTCTTGCAGTGATGATCAGACTTAAAGTTGGACTATTTTTTCAGGATATATCAGACAGATTTTGTATTTCTAAAACCACTGTTTCTAATATGTTTATGACCTGGATATGTCTTTTGTATGACGAATTGAAACTGGTTAATGTTTTTCCATCTAAAAAACTTGTCAAACAAACAACTCCATCAGTATTCAAGCCTTTTAAAAATGTACGTATCATTTTAGACTCTACTGAAATTTTCATTCAGAGATCTTCTAATTTAATCAATCAAAATTTAACATTTTCAAATTACAAGAACCATAATACCCTAAAAATTTTAATAGGTATAACTCCCTCTGGAGTCATCTCATTTGTATCAGAGGCTTGGGGTGGTAGAATTTCTGACAGGCAAATTGTTATTGAAAATGAACTTCTTGATTTGTTAGAACCAGGGGACAATGTTATGGCAGACAAAGGGTTTACAATTGCAGATTTGCTCAAAGAAAGGCTTTGCACTTTAAACATACCACATTTTAAAGGAAAAAGTAATCAATTTACAATTAAGGAAGTGTTTGAAACCCAAGAAATCGCTCAAGTAAGAATAAACGTTGAAAGAAGCATCGGTAGAGTCAAGAATTTTCATTTGTTTGATGGTGTATTACCACTTTCTATTTCATCCAAGTGCTTACAGGTTGCTTGCTGGGTTACAAATTTTGATGTTCCTCTTGTTACCGACAGCAAATAATCTTTCTGTTGTTTTGAACTGAAAATGGCATTGCTTTCAATTAGATCAATAATATTCATATTGTCAGCAGATAAAATTGTAGAATCCTAAATATGCCATTGAGTTCGGTAATTGGTGTTTTACGCCCCATTAAAAGATTGAGAGGAAGGGAGGCAACTGTCTGATTTTGATTTACATCATGTTGTAGAAAAACATGAATGGGATTTTCTTAGTGATTATATTGACAAATAAATAATTCAATGTTTTACAGTTCAAATATTGATATTTATAAACAAATCAGGACATTTAATATTAACATGTATATTATAAATCATAACTAGTAAATCACACTATCCTGGACAAGATGAGAGCAGAATATGTGTATAAATAGTCAGCTAAATATCATTGAGAAGAAGGGAGCCAACTGTCTGATTTTGTTTCATATCATGTTATATAAAAACATGAATGCCATTTTTTTTACAGTCACAGTGATTATATTGACAAATAAATCATGCAATGTTATCATATTTTACACCATGAAACCTTCGCAGGATGCTAGCTTTTGATGTACATATAACTTCCAAAAAAGTCATTCATTTACGCCTTAACATTTTTTCATTTATAGGAAATGGGTGATCAATGTCTGCACTACTTTTCATGTACATGTATACAGTAGTATAAAAACTGTCAATAAATGACATTGCAGTAAACATAACACTGATGCATGAAGTTTTAATTTTTACATAAAAACTTAAAGTGAAAGTTTTGAAGCTTAGGAAGCATATTAAAAACATATTCTGGATCAAACTGAATCCTCTGAGAACAGATGTTGTTTTTCCCTGCACTGGTCTAAACTACAAAGTCACACCATGGCAATCCAGTCACTTCCATTTCTCCTTGTACTTGTGCATAGTATTTGTGAGACTTATCCAGTTCTGGGCCTTCTTCAGTTGTTTTCATGTAAAATGATGGAAATTTCTCTAAAATATCAAGAACCCTCATTTCACAGATTTTTTGTCCATTTATACTGAAAGGACACTTAATCTCCAATACTTCTTCTTGACATTCACTTGGCATGGAGGGGTCGATAACTTTGCCGTTACAACTTGCTCCTAAAAACGCAGCAGATTGGAGAAGAAACAGGCCAGTATCTTCTATCTGTATGGGAGTACCAAATGATTCCGTTACTGCCATGTAATCAACCTTTGCTCTCTGCTCCATATATATTCCCCATTGGACAGAAGGTTGTAATGTACTGTACCTGTAGATTGTAATTGAAATAATTTTAAATCCATTATTAATAAAAAGTGAAAAAGTGCAAAGTAATAAAACATACATTATGCCATTTTTCTTCATTACATAAGTTTGAATTAGATTGTGAGATTTCAATTATTTCATAGATAATAGAAAAACAGCAGTTCTAATTACATTAGATATCACATAAGATGTAATATGTACATGTATACTTTTTTAAGCTTTAACATGTGTATCTGGCGCTCTAATAAATAATGGATAATAAACACAAAACACTTGAATTTACTTAAAAATCTTAGGTAGCAAAATCCAGCCAAGGTTCACTCTCTCTTTGCTGTCGAGTATTTTTTTCTACATACTCCTGAATACTCCTAATATTTCTCCTAAATCATCATTAAGCATACTTAATTGAGGCACATAGAGCTTACATGTATTTGCTGTGTATATAAGCTGTTGAAGCCTGGCTTCCATTTCATTTTTTGTGGTAGTCACTACTTCCTCCTCCAGAAAGTCTGGGGCACTATCTGGTATGATAGCAAGGTGTGCCATACCTGCAGTATGTAAAACAAGGGGAAAATACTCATCTTTTGTTGAAAAAAATGTAACTACTAATTGTCCACTTTATAAAATCATTTTCGTTTCTTGAGAGTTCTTTACATATCTACATATTATGACAATTGAATTTAGGGACATTTTCCTTTCATTAACCAATGACCCATGAGTCTACAGCTAAGTGTGGAATTGCTTCTTGTACAACATATGCCACTTGATCTATATACATGCTGTAATATACATCATTTAACAAAACGCTTACCCTATGGGGCACTGATAGTGAGCATGGGCTGGTTTATCTTGGTACAAACAAATGTACACTCTGTATTTCTGCTTTTCCATGGAAGCTAATACTGATGCTGTGCAATAGGTGACATCTGTATCAATCTGTGAACATAAGAACAATAAATTTAATTAATTAAAAGGAATGCATCACAGCATGGCAAGAAAAAAAATCAGGGTTACTGTAATAGTAATAGACTCAAGTGTGCAAAGTTTGCAATTTTACATCACATGTTCTGTTGACAAACCTCACAAAATAGGGGAATATTGAAAATTCATCCACTTTAATAGCTAATTTGTTATGGGTAATGTGATTATGATGATGGGATATAAGCCTACGGTCTACTCTTGCATATATAATGTACAGTAGCTGTGGTTACTGTACTGTTGATGTTAACGTGGTTATAATTTAAGTTATTGATTTCGTGAGCAACAAAAATTACCAGAACACAACCAACCTGTGCCAATTTTATATCTTGCACATTTCCTGCCTGAAAATGGGATACCGCTCTATCCATGGTGCGAAAAGAATTCACGCTTCGTTCATCCTGTTCTTCTCTCAGTGCAGGTCTCTTTCGTTCAATCATGAACTGATAAATATCATTAAATTGGATGTCAGGATGTGTTGTTAATACGGTGGTAAATTATGGTTTTCAATCACAGGACGATGTGACGGTATCACATCTTGCGATAGTGGTGGTACTTGCTCTTTTGAAGGTTCGCGTGCCGCCATCTTGGTTACTATCAACAAACCTTTTGCCACCCCTGGTGGGTTATGCGCATGTGCGAGATTTATCCCGGAAGGGTCTATTCCTTGGGAGCAGCATTCATACAGGTGAGTTTTAGATTGATAGTGACATTTTGAGAGTATTCTGTGGGACACATATTAAATCCGAGACATCAAATGATGAGAATGTTATTATCATATTATTGATAACCATCTTTATTGAGCATTACTGAATTTAAAGGCTACACTTGAATTATTAAAAACAGGTGTCAAATAAGTATAAAGTGCAAAAAAACTGAGATAAAAGTTTATACTTGTTGTACAATAACCATCCTTTTTTATTATTGTTTTACTTAAACTTGTGATTTTGTAGAATTTTTGAATTGATAACATTGATGCAGCTAAAACCATGTGTTAATATTTAAAGTAAAATTAGGATTATGATGTCTATATTGGAAAAGATTAACTGTTTTTGTTTCTTCCATATTTAAGATGCTATAAAATGGACATAGTTGACTTCAACAAACCCACAACGAAAAGAAGGATCGGTTATGCCAAGAAAAAATATTCAATGTGAACAGGAAGGAGGATATCATGGACAAATCAAGAATATTTTATTTAGTTTATGTGCCACGTTATATTTGAATAAACGTTATCTTGTGTCTAATATTTTTTTTATTTTTTTTAATCTAAAGATGCTCCACCGCCGACAGAGCATAAATGATATTCATCATTTGAACAATAATTGGTGTTTAATTGAGTATATATATGTCTAATTAACACAAAAAATCATATAAAATGATTAGTTTCGCCTTTGGTGCATGCGCAATCAGTACTTCATTCCATATAGGATATAGTGCCGTGGATTTTTTTCGGATTGCAATTGATTATTTTTCATATTTCTAACTTGAAGTCAAATTAAAAGCTCAAACTTTTCAGTGATGGTAACGGTGTAAAGTAAGTAACTTTTGTAACTTAAGAAAAATACTAAATCGTCTGCTCCTGTTTTTGATAGGGAAAATACCATTTGTCAGCGGTGGAGCATATTTAAATCATTCAATTATTCAATTATTTATTATTGAAACAAGTAAATAAATTACCAAAAAACAAGTAAATGAAATACCACAAATTAAGTAAATGAATTATAACAAAACAAGTAAATTAATAAGCATTAAACGAGTAATTAAAGCACATGTTTTTAAGTAAATCTTTTACTTAAGCAATTAGTACAAAATGTTCCTATCAATCACTTGCAATAGGTAAATTATTTACGGATAAATAGTATTTTATTTTACTTATGAATTACTTGAAGTAAGTACATGTATTACTTTCTTTTTCGAGATATAAATAAAACTAATACTAAAATGATAAGCCCGTATACTTATATCTTGAACTTCTACCGAGTAATTATTTTACCAATATTAACTAGAAAAATACTTGAAACTATTGCAAATTACTAACATTTACTTACCAATTGGTTAAAAATAATTACTTAAACATTTCTCAATCCAATTTGTGGCAATACATATTGACACATAACACGTTGAATTAGTGTTTGCACGGAATGTCTTACCATGTGTTGCGATAGTTGTCGAATTCTAAATTCTAGAGTTAGGTCCTCATATATCAAGCCGTGATAAAAATATAAAAAGTTTAAATGAAAATATGGGCAATAAAGATTGTATAGCTGTATCTCTGAGATATGCACGTAGGCTATGTTGTTATTGGGTAACTGGTTTGCACAATCTTCATCTTCCCTCCTGTGAGTGAACAGGAACAGAATTCAACCGGCAGATAGAATAAGGAAATGAAGTGCTGAAGCTTTGTTATGATGCAAATGATCAGGACATGGGTCACATGCTCAGATGAGGGTCGATAAGTGTGTCATGTTGTTCAGATCCTCCGAATCTATTGGTAGTGTGTACACATTTGAGTCACTAAAAACTGCTTCGTTACCGACACTTTGACAACCATCCGTACAAACATGTTACATTTGGTCATGCAAATTCCAAAAGCGTATTCAAAATGTTTAAGATATTTATCATTGATAATAATGGTCAATCTTAAAGAGAAGAACTATACGGACAAGAAAGTTGTTCAAAGGTCTGGTATCTCCTTTGGCTTGTACCTTATAACACCGAGACATTCGCAATTGTTTAAAATAGATATCAAATGTAAAGCTGCGCTTCGTCATGATGTTAAGTCTTAACTCATTTTGCTTGTGCCTGGCAACATCGACACCTTCATTGGCACAAATAAGCCCCCAATAAGCCAGCCACATTGATCCGGGTATTTGCTAAAAATATCGATCAAACTTAACCTCTGTGATTTTGAACCAAGGTATGTGCTATACACTTTAACATCATGAAGGTCATATGAGGTCTGTGTGTATTAGTGCTTGGACATATAATTTCAGGATTTCAGGACAAACCGAAGCGATCCGATAAACAACAAAGAACACACGGCAATTGTTTCCCTTATGTCTATACTCCATTACAAAATGGTATCAAACTTGATGCGACTGATACATCATATTTGCTCAAATCATTATAATGTTGTAAATCAAACCTTCAATAGCAAGCCAAAATAACTTTTCCACGAGT
>SAYR01018475.1:514718-540790 GCA_004382745.1 Argopecten irradians irradians
CCCATTATGTATGACGGTTTAATACATGTGATGCGAGTAACCTGACATAGGTAAAAACACATGACAGGTTACTCACATGTGATACGAGTAACCTGACATAGGTAAAAACACATGACAGGTTACTCACATGTGATACGAGTAACCTGACATAGGTAAAAACACATGACAGGTTACTCACATGTGATACGAGTAACCTGACATAGGTAAAAACACATGACAGGTTACTCACATGTGATACGAGTAACCTGACATAGGTAAAAACACATGACAGGTTACTCACATGTGATACGAGTAACCTGACATAGGTAAAAGCACATGACATGTTACTCGTATGTGATACGAGTGACTAGACACAGCCGCAGAGTAGGGTACAGTACACTTGTAAAACCAATTAACATTCCAGTCTAAAGTTTTACGTGACCTTTCAAATTGGGTTATCATAATAAATTCCGACTGAGCGTAAAATCGACTAAATGTAACGGTGTTTTATCGTGATTTAGCTGACTCTAAGCTTACGTGTGAAGGTGAACATACAATGGAGGTTCTTGAGGGGTGTATAACTTGTAAGTATTTATTGTTGTTTTGAGCTGAAAATGAAAGTATAGGTTATATTGTTTGAAAATGAAAATGACAAAATTCGAATAATTCCTGATAGTTAACTTAATATTTGAATTAAAGCAAGAATTATCACTCATTAAAGTCTATTGATGTAACAGTGAATGATGGATTGGTTACCCTGGCGACAAAGAATTATCCTTACAAAGACATTTCAGGACTGATATACAAACACTACGGGGAAACGTTAAGGTAAATCTTATTGGAATTTTATATTGATTGTCTTCCATAAATATATAAATTCGTCGGGGACATGTTTTCGTCATGTTTACGATTTTGCTTATATCTCGTGAACTATCGCGTGATTTCATAAAGAGTGTCGTCTGCCAAAGTAGAATTGGTCAAGGAAAATTTGCCTTGCTTAAAGGGGAGTGTGTGTTATAAACAAGTAATTTCACGAAGACAATACAGCAATATACCCCAAAACGATGGTATTTTCTTTAGTCCATTATTAATGAAACTTTAAAACCCCCCGTCAGCGTTTGACTGTCCCTGTACACTGTTCAGCAGTATGCCAATAAAATACCGGAAGTCACGTGTCTGATCATGTGATTCATAGCACAGATTTAGGATTATTACAAATTATTTTGGCGATTCAACTGACCCAACACGATTTCAAAAATGCCTGCTACTCAACATTTATTTGGAATGAAGCCAAACAGCCCCCCAACCCCCCAACCCCCACCCCCCGAGCAAAATAGGTCCCTATTGCGTCGGCCATCACCCAGCTCGCGATAGATATTTGTGTTGATAGAATTGGTACATTTTATTTGTTGCTGTTTTGTTGATATCGGAGGGGATTTGATTACCCTGACGAAAATACATATCATAAAAAACTTTAAGAATATGATTATATCTGTTAACTATCGTCTTGTGATATATTTTATGTCAAGCTAAAGCTCTCTCTCTCTCTCTCGCTCCTTCTCTGCGCATCGGCTGGGGTTGTTCACATTATAGATGTAGCAATGAAATTTTCTTTGTGTTTTTGTTATTTCATATAGCCCAAATGCTATAGGGAAGCGACTAAAACGCCTGGGAATATTGCCTAGGAGAGGAATAACTTTACATAGCGAGGATGAAATTAAACACACCATAGAGGTTAGTGACCAGATTATCCAGTGTATTTTTATATTGCACATTTCGATTAGCCCGATTTAATAATATTATGTATTTATGGCCCTAGTTGCAGTGTGATATGAAGATTTATTTATTTATATCTATTTAGTTATATTAACTGAAGGCTGTATAATTAAGGGATGTTCTTCTTTCACTATTAATAGATAATCACAAAACTTTCTTTTATGCCAAAGCAGCATATCTTCTCAGATATAGGCACAAGTTTGGAAACTGAGATAAACTCTCATTTAGATGCCATTCTACTCTGTAATACGATTGATTTTTGTTTTTAACCAACCGTTAACAGATTTCTCGTGAAGTACTGAGTAGGGCTCTAGTTGTACATGTAGCTGCATTTTGGGAACTATAGGTCATCAAGTACATAGTCAAAGAGATCTGTCTCAAATTTCATGTGTAGGTTCCCTTTGGGCCATAGTTGTACATATCGCATTTTAGGACCGATCAGTCGACAAGATGGCCAACAGGCCGTCATTTTGCATCATGATAGTTGAAGTTTGAAGATCCCTCTCTCAATCTTTAGTGGTCTCTTTTTTATTTGATATGAATGGAAACCTGTTTGCAGGTTCTGTTGGCATGACATGGTTTTCCAACCAATATTCATTATTTTGATAAACATTGTATTATAGTATATTGTTTCAAATAATCACAGACACTGTTATAAACATGAGGTATAATAATATTCATGATTAATTATTTTGTTTTCTTCAGCCACTTCTATCTCTTGGTTCCGTGTTATATATCACTAATCTTCAATATTACAGACTATTTTAAATGACTTACCAGAGACTGTTGGGTACAGGAGCATGACAAATATACTTCGACGGAAAGGATTGCATGTGAGAAGGTGATGTATATACTCAAAATTCGATTTCAGCTCCATTTTTGTAGATCTTTAAGGTATGAGAAAAATGACTTTTCCTTAAATAAAGAGCTCATGTTCTTGTGTTCTAAAATTTGATTGTTTTGTATTCTTATTTATTTATTTATTTATTGCAGGGACATGGTTATGAAGGCGATGAGAGAAGTCGATCCGGATGGAATCGAACTCCGAAGGAGACGCAGGATTGAAAGACGAGTGTACACATCCATTGGGCCAAATCACACCTGGCATGTCGATGGGTAAATATTGAATAATCTTATTCCTTATAATGTAATTACAATAATTTGTTCATTACTTTTGAGTGTATGAGGAAATTGGCATTTTGTGGTATGTTTGTGTCAGTTGTGATGGTTTTGTTACGCCATGTCGGACTTAAGTACTCTGGCAATGACTCTAGCTATATCGACTTATAATATTATGATGTTAAAGATGCTCCACCGCCGACAGAGCATAAATGATATTCATCATTTGAACATTAATTGGTGTTTAATCGTGTATATATATGCCTAATTAACACAAAAAATAACTTAAAGTAATTTATTTCGCCTTTGGTGCATGCGCAATCATTACTTCATTCCATAAAATGTATAGTGCCACGGATTTTTTTCGGGATGCAATTAGTTATTTTTCATATTTTTAACTTAAAGTAAAATAAGAAGCTCAAACTTTTCAATGGTAGTAATGGTGTAAAGTAAGTAACTTTTGTAACTGAAGAAAAATACTAAATCGTATGCTCCTGTTTTTGATAGAGAAAAAATATCATTTGTCAGCGGTGGAGCATCTTTAAAGGAACTATTCGGTCTAGGAGAACATTAAGAACATATATGAAAAATAGATTAGTTGATTTTACTGTTACAATGTATATGCCAAACAGACCATTGTGATAATGTGTGTGAAATATTCAGAATTGCTCGCTGTCCGCCATTACACATTATGGTTGAACGTTTTGTATACCAAACTCTGGTCCTTGCCAGTGGAGTAAATCATCTTTTGTCTGAAACTACTCGAATCACTACAGTATTTATTTTATATGTGCATTTTATTGTCTAAGAATAATTTCATCAACTCCTTAGTGGATGATATGGGTATGAATCTAATTGGACATCGGTACCTCACGTTATCAAACTAAATGTATGAAGTATCAAGAAAAATATGGCAATATTATCATAAAGGTATACGTTACATCGCTATTACTTTATGATGCTTCTAATTTCGGTTTTAGGTATGACAAAATGAAGCCTTTTGGATTTGCAATTCACGGATGCATTGACGGGTAAGCATATTTTGATAATTACATAAAGTACTCCGATAGCCAATAATTAATTGTAATGCCTTTTTGTAACATAGCTAACATTTCATTAAGAGTCGGATCTAAAGGTCACCTGCGATGTTGTCTCTTGTGACGTATTCTAATCGCATCGCCCTTTGTCCGTAGTCATTCCGGATACACCTTCCATGGCCCATGGAGGTCAAACAAAATTGTGAATTATATGCCCTCTCTCCAGAGAATCTAAGAGGTCAAAATTAAGTAAAACCACAAAAATCAAGCCCTCTCCAGATTGATTGAAGGTACCTTAAGACCATGAGGTTTCAAATTTGCCAAAGTGATGGGTCAAATATACTGTTAGTTTATACAAAGAAAACACATGTTGTAGTATTACTAGGCCATTGGAAATGAGTCGGTGAGAACTGTCAGTAAAATATTGCAGTTACATAGAAATATTTATAGTTTGCACAGACATGGACCATGACCATGTTTTCTAGTATTATCATTATCAGTGTATAATAATAGTACCACGCGTGCAGTGATTCTGTTGCTACGGGAATAGCCGCTGGCGTAGCAATGACGGGAAACGTGGGGTCATGACCCCATTTTAGGTGGGAACATATAAATGACTGGATTACAATCAGCTGTTCGATCAAATTAGTTGACGTTGACAGGAGAGAAAAAAGGGGTATTTAAAAAAATATGCAACTGTCGCGAGAATAATTAATATTCATTTGCGTGAAAAATTGTAAATATAAGGAATATATTTTTATTTTGTTGTGATTATGAGGGTATAATGATAATGGAGCCCGTGTAAATTTTAAGTCACCCGGCTTCTTTATGATTATACAATCATAACCTCAACAAAATGAAAATATATTCCTTAATTAATAAAGAGATATGGCGCATATCGGACCATTAGACCTAAATGTGATCGTAAATATAGATATCAAGATATTGAGTTTCTGAATACATATAATTCTCATCTGATACACAAATAATATTTGTTGTGAAAAAGTTGGTTAATTGCATCAGAGGACCAACTTTTACTATAGCTCATTATATTCAGAAAATTTAAAACAACCGTAATCTTTATTCCCAAAAAGTGAATTTTAGTCATTTTTAACAATCCGTCTATCATCCGTCCGTTCGTCCGTTAACAATTCTTGTTATCGCTATTTATCAGAAAGTGTCGAAAGAATGTTTCTGAAATTTCCCTAGTTGCACATATTGCATCTTGGGATCGATTGGTCAACGGGATGGCCGTCAGGTAGCCATCTTGGACTTATTATAGTTGAAGTTTGTTACTGCTACTGCTCAGAACTTACTGAAGTGATCTGTCATAATTTTTAATGTGGATTCCCCTAGGGCCCTAGTTGTACATATATATAACATTTTGAGACCGATCGCTCAACAAGATGATCCACCGGCCACCATCTTTTTTACCAGTATTTCTCAGAAAGTGCCAGAGGAATCTGTCTCATATTTCATATGCAGATTCCCCTAGGGTCGCTGTTGTGCATATTGCATTTTGGGACCGATCGGTCGACAATTAGGCTGACCAGCCGCCATCTTGGATTTTGATAGCTGAAGTTTTTACCGCTATTTCTCGGAGGCCTCATTCTCAAATTCCCTACGTATATGCTCCACATAGGTTCTATATTTGTTTCATGCATTTTGGGATCGATCGGTGAACAAGATGGCCAACACGCCACCATCTTGATAGCCAAAGTTTGAAAAGCAGAGAAAAGATCATGCTTTCATTTGTCACACATAGATAATTCCTCAGTGGGCGCAAAGATCCCTCTGGTAACTCTTGCGCAATATACAGAATAGGTTGAGGGAGTTGGGAGGTATTTGAAATGGCATTCATTTTTCAGGATGCAACTTTGTTGTGCAAAATTGAAATCTGAATGAGTTACCAATGACTTTTTTACTGATACATACTGTGAATCACTTTATTTTCGCGTATACACAATTTTACCCCTTCGATTTCAAAATTTCAACGCCAATTATTTTGAACATATAATCATCGCAAAGATGAATTGAGTTGTCGCTATAGTTGCCTGATATATATCATAAAGAAAGTCAATAAGCACCGTCAGATTATTTATACATAAATTCGCGATCAGTGTTTCCATCTTAAACCCACACATTAACATGTATATACACACGTTTACTTGCGAAATATTTTAACGTTTGAGCTTGATCTCGAAATAACGCAAACAATATTGATTTGCAGTATATTAAATATTTATGATAGTTAACAAAAGGCATTGTCGTTTTGCAGTTACTCAAGGAAAGTTATGTGGCTTACAGTTGGACCGTCTAATAATGATCCAAGGATTGTCGCAACAAATTTCGTTTTGTGTGTGAACAGATTTAAAGGTATTACTATACTGTATCATTATGTCATGGTAAAACCGTTGAACGTTGAATACAACACTTTGGTATAAAATGTGTAATTCAATTGATCTGTCTTATTTATTTGTTATCACATACTTTTATTTCTTGATTTTAATCATATTTTGTAATATGTTTTGTAAATATGTGATATAAGCTACTTGTCTTTGCATAGGATGTCCAATGGTATTGCAGACTGATCCTGGCACAGAAAATGTTATCATGGGAGGAATACAATGCGTTTTTAGACATAACGCGGATGATTGCTTCTCTGGTATTGATTCTTTCCGTGTTTCTCGGTCCGTTTTCAATCAGGTAAGTTTCTATTACTGATAAATATCAATTACATAATCAAAGAATCACTGGTTATTTACGACCACAAGGTTTTTCCTGTATCAGCACACAGAAACAAAAATCAATAATACAAACGTGGGTATATGTTTAATCTTTGTGTTTGGTTTATGCATGTATGTATTCATGTAGGGTGATGCTTTGTACCTCTTTATAACATTATAATATATATGATAGGACGACTACTGAATATCGTGTAACAAAATTAACCATAGATACTAATCATTACTTTAATTTAGAGAATAGAAGCCTGGTGGAGTTTGTTGAGGCGACGCCAAACCCATTCCTGGATCGCTATGTTAAAGGACCTCGAGTCAATGGGTAACTTTCATCGAGGAAATGTAAACGAAATGTACGTTTAAAGAACTTCATGGCTTTAGTGTAGGTAATAGTTGATGTGTAAGACGAATTCCTTTTTCAAATGTGAAGTATTGTGGAAAAAGGGAATATGTAGTGCTGATTTCATATTACTAAAAATAATGAGAGGTAAAAGTAAGATAATATATTGCCTACATAATTAAAAGGAAATATCATAGTTTACAAAGCACAAAGCAGCGGATACTAAGAGATGCGTTAATAACAACACGAATAACCATCACCACTTCGTTTCTGTTAACAGGTACTCTCTTCGATACTGTCTTATGCCTTTAATACAGAGTGAGTTGGATAATATTCGAGATGAATGGAACAGCCATCATGTGTCTTACAGTCGACAAGCTTCCTGTCCAAATGGTCGCCCAGATGTTCTTTATACACTTTTTGAAGACACAGGTTAGTAAGATATGAAAATTGTAACGACGGGGGCCATATATATGTCAATGATTCAATGTTTGCCGCAAGTATGCATTGGTCTGTCAAAAGGAATAAAACTGAACATGGTTCAAATCTTGTCTGAAGCAAGTCTATGTATCAGAAACACCATTTTGCTTCTGCTTTAAAATTGTTGTGCCATGTCTAAGTAAACAATATATTGCCGATAACCGAATCCATACAACTGAAAAACTATTTGGAAGTTAAACAGTGTATGTTTCATGATAATAGTGACAAGAGAATCTAAATATTATTCAGTAAATTGCAAATTCCTTTAAATTACATCTTTTATATGCAGCGGATATTGACGGATCGTCAGCTGTCAATCAGATCGCATGCTACTTGTAGTTTTTTTATGTTACGACGCTTGCGTTCGTTAGTACGAGGCGTTGTTATGTGCACATAATATTGTCAGTCTGCCACAATAGGTAGGGTTCCGTATTTGGATAAACTTCAAACAAGAGGCCCAGAGGGCCTGTATCGCTCACCTGGTTTGTTATGCCAAGTAATGTTCTAAATACAGTATCATTGTTTCTTTTCTGAGGAAATTTAAAGATTTACCTCAATTTTTTCTATAAAACCCCACTCTTTCTGCTCCAGGGGTTCAGAGACAATATTTACACAAATTCTCTTCCCTTCCCAAGGGGATGTTTCAAGTCAAATTTGGTTACAATCCATGCATAACTCTATGACTAGTAGCGATTTAAAGGATTTACCTTATTTATCCTATTGGGCCCGCCCCTCTTGCAGCCGGGGAATCAGAGCCAAAATTTCTACAAACTCTTTTCCGCTTCCGCCAAGGGTGTTTCAGGCCAAATTTGGTTACAATCCATGCAGAAATATGTACCTAGTAGCAATTTAAAAGATTAACATCTATTTCCCCTATTGGGCCCTGCCCCTGGGGGATGTTTCGAATCAAATTTTGTTACAATACATGCATAACTCTATGACTAGGAGCTATTTAAAGAATTTATTTTATTTCCCCTATTCGGCCCGCCCTTCTTTCCCCCGCGGGGTTCAGAGCCAAAATTTATGCAAACTCTGTTCCCCTTCCCCTTCGTGCCAGGTGATCTAAAACTATTTCTATCTTATTGTGTTTGATTTATGACATAGTCATTGTACATAGTACACCTGAGAGCGCAAGGATTTTTGAGGAATACATACTTAAACTAGGTACATCTCATGGAAAAAATGTTCAAGAATAATGTCTTTTCTATACCGCAGGTGGAAAACAATGTATCCAGCCAGTAAACGAAGATGACGTTGAATGGGCAATATCTGAATGTCGGTTTCCTTCGAGAAGCGGGTCGTTGGAATTTGATAATTTTGCTATGAACTCCTTTGAAGAAAACAACGAACATGATGCGTTTACTTGGAATGAGGCAGTTAATAATTACAACTCGTTAAGGAATCGCATAGGAGTGATTTGAATAACGATTTAGCATTGCATATTCATTTATTTAAATCAAATCGCATGATTTTACACATGGAGATTGCGGAACAAAGAAGATGGACAGATAAATATTTTGATATTCAATTCTAATAATGTTTTTGGGAATAATACATCGAAGCAAAAGAAAACATTAAAAAAACGTTTGGTTGTTTGCGTTGTTATCCAACATCTGTATGTTTACCTTCATTTTAATTACATATCCTGATAAAGTAGCCAATACAAAAAGTTTAACCATCTTCTCGTATCGAGTTTTGAATAGTAACATAACATTTTTTTCAGTCAATATCGTTTGGTATAAAACCAAGGGTTTTCAAGGTCATCTTTGGTCATGAACTAGCTCAAACACATCCAAAATAGGCATTAGCAAAAGCTAAATCATATTTGTAGAACATCTCCTCCTCATTCTGTATATCTATCGGTAAACACATCTCCCGTGAACAAGTCGATGATGTTGGCAGGTTACCCGACAGCTCTGTAAATCGAACTGTGGGTAACTTCATGAACCCCATGACTGGTTCCTCTTTCAAACATGTGACGAAGGCAAGAATGTCACCTAATGAAATATTTCGTCTTCCGGCTGAAAATTAGTAATTTGAAACTTTAATGAGACAATGTATATAGAATTGAAAGTCAATGCATCCTAAACATGATTCTGTTTAAGAGCGAAAATCGTTTTAATCGATATCTTATGTAATAAACATTTTTGACCATATTATTCTCATTTGTATTTTGATAAAGATTGGTCGTTTATCAACAGTCAATGGCATTTATATAAGTATACAAGTTACATTATTGAGTTAATCTTATCATTTGTTTTATTTCAAAAGCAACTTACCAGCAACATTTCTGACATATCGTACAAAACAGCTGTACGCCCTGTCCTCTGCCATCCGGCGGTTAGACCCAGGTTCTGCGAAGACTGGGGTAAGCAATTGAAGGAGTCGTGTTACCGTCAATTGCCTGTTACGTGGCTTAAATAAATGGGCCACCGTTGGCTTTTGTTGAAGAAGCTGAAAAAATATAAAAACAAATATGTCACATCCCATCCTGTATCTGTTGATAAATATCTAAGCCATATTATACCAAGTTTTTGGCTCCTATATATCGGGACCGCGGTGTCCGACTGGTCAAGATGTCTCGACATATTACCACAAGCCCTCCACCATTGGGTCACGAATTCGAATACCATTTGGGGCAGTTGCCAGGCACTGACCGCTGGTCAATAGTTTTTTTCCGGGTACTCCGGCTTTCCTCCACCAATAAACATTACATTACACCGGCTGTTAATATGACGTTACACTAATAAAACCCCTCCTATTAATATTTACCTTATGCTAGTTAATATTCTACTCGTGATATCTAAGTAACTGGTATCAAGAGCTATGTCATTTACTAGCCAACTGATGTCTTTTGTTCACGAAATAGGAACATAGATCTAATAGGTATCTACATACAAAGTTTCATTAATCTTGGTGCATATTTACTCAAGTTATCGTCTTCACAAGGTTCAATAAGTATTATTGCAAAGGGCAATAACTCTTAAATTACCGTCGAATCAAGCTGATTATCGAACTCGTCTTACAAAATTTCATTTAACTCCGTGCATATTTACTCAAGTTATCCTGTTCACAAGGTTCAATAATAATTATTAGTGCAAACGCACGACCGACGACGCACGACGGACGCCGACGGACAAAAGACTATCGCAATATGTCACCATGACCTTTGGTCAGGTGACCTAAAAAGTCATTCACGGATATAATGATTGTCGTTCAAATGCTGCATTCCCTAATAGGATATGAATCACAATGGATGATTTTTGTTTGATTGATTTAAGTTCCTATTGATACTTCACAGCCATGGTCTTTTAAAGACGTGAAAGGTTAAGGTGGTGGATGAAAGCCGGAGTAACCGGAGAAAAACCACCGACCATCACCTGGCAACTGATTCGGACTCGCGTCAAAGATGTGGTAATATGTCGGGACATATTGACCACACGGCTTTCGCGTTCCAACAAACAATGTATAAAATTCAATTTTCTTTTAAAACAGTATAATTAGAAAAAAATCTTTATAAGAGCAATTATTGAAAGCGTGCATTGCAAATACGTACTTCAGCGCAGATAATATTTAGCTCTTTCCGATTTGGAATATTTTGGGCTAAACTTGGACTAAACATCTTCAAAATCAATTGTGCCAAAATTAGTACCTTGCCAGTATGAGCAAAGCTGAACTCTAAAAACCAATTCTTTAATACCTACTTGCCATATCCCCACTCTTTCAAGTCCGGCTTTAAACTGTCGGTGGTGTTCTTCCTGATCTTTAAGTTGTGGTAAAAGAGTATGAAGAAAAGGTGCACATGGTCCGCCTTGTATTGCGCTTAGCCCTGGAATTTTTAAGTACAACGCATTAATCAATTTCTTAGTGAAAGCAAAATGCATTCAGCAAACAACTGTTTTAGATAAAAGCACCGAACTATTAAACGGTGTCATTTGAGCTGCAATATTATTGTTTTATTGCAATTATCACAATGCTAGTTCTTACCAATGATGATTCCACTGGCATAATATCTTTGATGTACGATGTCATCAGTTGATTTCCTCAAAGTTATTTTCCCATCTTCCGCACAGACTTGGGTCTCTACGAACTCTTCTATGAAGAGGCGAAAAAACTCTAGGCGGGGCCCGCCTAGATCCTCTCCCAGCTCTCCATAGAAGGTCACTTCAACGGTATTTCGGAGATTTGAGGCTGTCATTACCTCCTCCGTCCCATTTTCAAACAGAGTCCCTCTCCCTATGTAAAGATGTGTAGTTTCACCTTCATCCAAAGGTGTCGTGACATCCGTCATATCCAGAGTTCGTCCTGTGATAAATGCCTTGGAGTATTCACGAAGAATTTCTGTGGGCTCTTCAGTATTAGCTCTGAAAAATAAGACTTAAAACTGAAGATGCCTCAGTTTGCTTTCGAAACCCATCTTTACTGACAAAGTCACACTCAGGAAATAAACGTATACCAATAACACCTCAATAGCAATATCAGCCTATATCAAACAATGTATACAATGTGGTAGCTTTTAAACTGTTTATGCGCATGCTTTGCATATTAAGACAGACAGCTGACAATATCATCCAAGCCAAACATCATTAAGCTAATCTATTGATCGAATAGAAAATGAATTAGATATGGTGGCATGGTGGCCACCTTGGATTTCAGGCAGGTTTCAGCTAAATCACACTGGTAGAACTTGGGTAAGAAAATTTAAATGTGTTTTCAAAATGGCGGCTGCGGTGGCCAACTTGGATTTAGGATCGACCAGAAAAATAATAGGTCGGGATCATATCAGGATCATTTCAGAAAAGTTTGCGCACCAAGGACGACAGACGAAACACGATGACGATGTCCTGTCATAGATTATTCATCCTCAAGTTTTTTTATAATTTTATTTGTATTTATATTTTTCAACTATCGTAAAAGGAAACGAAAATATTCAAAACAATTTGATGTGAATAATCTTGCTGATTAAGCTGACAATTTCTCATAACTTCTCAGTCAGCTTTAACACAATATTTTTTTTTCTCTGAACGGTATAATATGCACCACTGCAAATAAATTACTGCAATCCATAGGTTGTCCTTAGAAACCCTTTCTTAGTACAGGGCGCCAAAATCAAAATCATTTTTGTGTACACGGAAGTCAATTCTGTCATAACATAAACGTTTTTGTATTACAAAATTATTTTTCATTGGACAAAATTCATTTATATAGACAAAATGAATTTTGTCAAAATAAAATCCATTTTGTATGCAAAACTTATCTTGATAAAATTCAAAATAAAATTCTGTTAATTTTGAAGAGAATTTTTATGAGAAATTTTGTCCTTGAAAAATTGCTTTTGTAATGGTTTCTCGAAAACAAAATCGACTTTGTGAGATCGATAATAAGTTTTGCAAGACAAAACTAAAAATCCAACACAAAGTTACAAAACTCATTTTGTCTCACTAAAGTCTCTCGTCGCGATTTTGTATTTCCTGCTAGGACCTGTATACTTCAATTAGGTGAGTATTTTATAACCTCCTCCCTTTCTCCCAGTGTAGTGTGTAGGTAGTGCTGCTATTCAGGATGAGAAGGTCATTAATCAAATCCATTTATAGGTATATGGGGCTGTTCTGTATGGAGAACTCGTGTTGACCATACACAGCGACAGTGTGTTCGCACATGTGTGAAAAATTCCACACGCGCGCGACGAAAACCTGTAATTACAGATATATATCAGGTGGACTTATTTCACAAATCTTTAGTACACATACAGGGATGTAAACTTGATAACAACATTTGTGTAGGAATATGTCATCAGAAACATGGACTTGTAACTTTCAACAATTTGTTTATCTTCAAGCTATACTATACCACATGGGTTTGTTTGTATCCAGAATGCGAACACACCCAACCCGGTCACATTATAACAACGGGCGAACGACGGGCGAAGTATGACCTAAAAAGCAATTTTATTTGATAAAATTGATGATTTTTGTCAGACTACGTCAGAGTTCTGTATACATTTTTGTTCAGAGATTCAAATGCAAGCTTTGATTTGCTAACAAAAAATGAGTTGGTATTGGAGTATTTCTGTCAAGTGAAAAATACATAATCCCATTAAGAATATTTTTATCGGGATGTGTTAGATAATATAGTACACACGAGTAGAACCTATATATATAATGGCTTCGGTGAAGGATCGAAATTACAGATAATGTGTACAACGACTGACAAACCTAATTACGAGGAAATAGTATACGCCAACACACACACTACCACAACTGACCATATAACGCTTTAAAATTGTGGGGTCCATATTTCGCGGTTTCTTAAATTCACGATACACTTTTATGTCTAAATTATTATTCACAGATCGATAAAGTAAATCAATGTTAGTTTCTTTTTTTCCCTTTATCTTGTATTTAATTTTGTGTATAAATCGCTTGAGAGCGGTGCCATTTCCCAGCAATGATATGCAATTATTTCGCCACAGTGCATACAATTTGTGATTCAATTAATACGAGTAAATTATTCAGGTACATCATGCAAAACAAATAACAAAAGTTGTGACAGTGGCATTTTTATGTCGGTCAAAAATCCAACATGGTTGCTATAACATCACTTCCTGTTTTAAACTTATGTCAATATCTTAACAAATAATGCATCAATTTCCCCTAAAATGTCAACTAATTATATAATGGGACCTAATATTGGACCAATGTTTAAGCTGATATAAAGAGCTATCTTACTTCAAGGTCACAGGGGCTAAAATACTTAAATATTTTAACAACTTCTGTCATGTTCTGGAAGGTCTAGAAACCTGAGATAAAGGGCTGCCAAATTTGTTAGTAAGGAAGACATTAACCGTATTTCCATGTTGGTGAATAGTCCGCCCAATTGTCCAAAGACAATTTCTAGGTACAATGACATTTTCTAATTCTAATAGATACGGCTTTTATAAACAAATGTTTTATCATGTATACAAGTAGAAACTAAAACAAAATAAAAGCCATAATGTTCAGTACATTTACCTCTGTATCACAATATTCATAAAAATCAGAGAATATTTAATTTTTGACCATATTAGTCAAATCTCTAGTTACAAAGTATCAAACAATCTATGAAGATTATGTCAGCAAGATCCGTTGAGTAGTTAATGTGTTGCTGATGGATCGTTAAGCATACAGACGGACAACCTGATTCCAGTATACCCCTTACAGGCATAAATACAGTGAATATAGAATTACTAAATTAGCATTTGTACGAAATAAATTCAACTAAGTATAAAGTTGTAAACGATAGACGGCACAAGACGATTAGGTCATATTACCCGAACGTTCAGGGTGACCTATAGTTTTTCGTCCATCGTCGTCCGTCGTGCACCGTGCGTAAACTTTTTAAATTTTCAACTCCTTCTCTACTAGTGCGATTTAGTTGAAACTTAATATGATCTTGTTCATGACATGGTCACGACCAAGTGTTGTTATTTTTTGGGTCGATCAGAAATCTAAGATAGCTGCCACAACCGTCATTTTGAAAACACATTTTGAACTTCCAACTTGAAGTTCTACTTGTGTGATTAAGCTAAAATTTACCTGAAATGATCCGTTTTTAAATCCAGGATGGCCACCATGACACAATGTCTAATTAATTTCCTATACGACTGTTGCCAAGGTTAGTCAGTGAAGGCAATTGGGCCTCTTGTTTTAGACATCTACGATACTATACTCACGTTTTCTGCAACACAAACTTCACGATGTTTTCTGATATTTGTTTAGCATCTGCATTATGCATAAATGCTTGAACTGCATTATCCGGCAATTCTGGTGCATCCTCAGACCTGTTAACGAATGGATAATTGTCAATAAGTATTTTCAAAAGAAAATTGATATTATGGCGTTTTTCATTGAATATTACTATTATGATATACCTTAAACACTTCAATCCGATGTTCCCCATCACGAACGTGTGACATCGACGTGGTGAAATTTCATTATGAGAATAAAGCACAGCGTATTTAGATAAGTGTCGTATTTCCCATTGTCTCACCCCTCCCCAGATGCAACCCCACAAAAAGGTAATCTGTTTTTTCAAAACAATTGGAATCAACAAGTACCGTCCGCTTACATGTTGTTTTTCCCCTCCACCACCAGAATTAACTCTGAAGCTGACCCCAAGGTCATGATTCTGTCATCGGCATGGAGTGTCCTGCCACGATGTAGCAATGTCATTGAGGCCAATCCTAAATTCTGGCTTTCCAAGTAGGTCAGTAGTGTCTACAATATGTACATTAATATATTGTAAAATACTTATACATATTTAGATTTACATACATATGTATTAAAATGTGTTCGGCTTAAAACAGCATTTGAATTAAGCAGGGGCAAACACAATATACCGTACTTGTACTTAATTAGAAATAACAAAACCTAATCGATTAATAGATGTTTGGTTAAACTGATAGGCAATACATCGGTCGATGACAGATGGTGCTCCTCAAGTCGTATGACATAAAACTTGTGTACAAGGTTGTCCAGTTAAATTTTGAAACTGGTGCAAAGACTTACGATGCCGTTTCTATTGTTAACGTAAAATAAACAATCAGGAAATACTTTGTGTAATAATTTAAAAACTATTTCAGTGTACTGTTTTCAGCGAACAGTGAACCATTACTTAATGCAAACACCGTTTACTGTGAAATTTCTTTACAAATATTTTACCGCTTGTATATCTCAATAGAGTAAGAATTCGGATCTAATGTTCATTAACCAAACGTATTCGTATTTGAGTTGCTCTTGGGTTCCTTTTGTTGTCTCTTAATCTGACAATCCACCACATCCCCAACCCGCCTTGCTCAAACAGTGTTCCGTCCAAGGCTAAATAATGCATTATTAAAATGTTACATGTCTCCTATATTTATATTTCATCTTGATTTGCAACAGTTAATGATGATGTAAATGCGGATGTTCTTGCAAAAATTTCGCTATTTGTAAATGAAAACAGTTCGTGTTTGTAATATTGTTAAGACAGATGTGTGTAAATACAATAAGAATCAAATATCACAGAATACCCATAGTCAGGCATGCCTTGTGCGTTAGCTCAAATTTCAAATAAAATGGTCAAGTCATTCACCCTTCCCTGTTACAAATTTACAAAATTTTACAAAACTTTGAAATATAATTACTACCCTTCAATCCTTTAACTGCATTTCAATGTAACATATAGCACTTTATCATATCCTGTTTAATGTCTATTGAATCAGAGAATCATACAGATTTGTTTTTTGATTTTTAGAAAATAAGGATGTAAGAACACAATTGACCTTATCCAGAACTAACATTTTATTGGAAAGGTAGGTTTTAACTGACCTAACTTTCCAAAATTCTTAAAAACTGTCAACATTTACTATTATTCTGCAAAAAACACATCACAGATATACATTATTTACATATGTTACTGTGCTATAACATTACATTATATACAAACAATGTTAATCAAACGAAATAGAAAATAAGTTAAAAAAATCCGGTAGTTATCAAAGTTTGTTACTATTTCTAATGCTGTCTACATCATTGAAAAAGACATTTGTCAACTATATGTTATCGGCTACTTAAAGCTCTGGAAAGTAACTAGACATCTGCTTGTAAACAAACACCAGGCGCGCTGTGTGTACCAGAGCTGTAGTTTTAAATCAATTATGCATAAGCATGAGCCATTTCTAATCTCTATAAATACGGATATTTGGCATATTTTTGATAAATACAAATAAATGAAAAGTGAACTATCCATCACCTTTCCTATACATTGGATAGCACTGGGTTTAAGAAATAAGTTTTTCTCAAACTCACTGTGCTTATTATTATGCCTGACTAAACATAATGAATGGCATTCATTTACGCTAAATTGTCTCGTTGAAATGTTCTCAGTCACAAAATGAGATTTTTGTTTGTTTAAAAATACATATGTGTAATACGCAATTAATTATGTACCTCATACAACAACAACATCCCAAGTTTGATAGATGTGTAGTTAGTCAAACACTGTCCTAAAACAAAAATTTAAAATTGAGACAAGTCAATATGTATGTTTTGTTAAAACCAAAAACAGCACCAGATCTAAACGTAAAGTGTTAACGTTGACGTCACCCTATGTATTGCTTTCGCAGACAACACAAAAAATTGAGGTACCTCAAACCCACAAAAGTGTACCTCCCCTCCTCCCCCCCCCCACACACACACCAGTGCTCAGTGATAAACGATAAACAAATTAATTGAAACTGTCAAATCGTTCACAGTCCAAACTCGCTGACAGTCCCTTTAGTATCCCATATCACTTTCGATGACCCAGATGTGTATGCGCGTGAGAGGTCTCAAATACACATGTATCTATATAATAATATATTAATATTAATTACTGTAGGAGAAAACCATTGTACCTAGGAAACATATATATATAAACACATGTATAGATGATCCGAGGGAGCATATAATGGAAGTAGGCTTCCTTCATGTATCCCAATATAGGGTAAACGAAAATTATGGATTTAATACCTATGTTTATTTATCTTTAATATAATGTGCAAATTTGGGTTTCCATAGGGAGGGACATATAATATTATGTTCCAGGAGCTTTAGGTGAGTTGAATGCCTGCATTAAATTCGGCTGTGACTTTAGCTTCCCTCCCTACAAGCTAACTGCATGTTGTTCCACTTCTAGGCCCTCTCCCCGTTCCTGACATTGTGTCAGGTACCATTCGCAGGGGTAAGGTGTAGGGCCCAGCTTCAGATGTCAGAGAAGCTGAGAAGCCATTAATCAACTCTATTGTATTTATTAGCAACATAACTAGTTAAGTTGCTACAATTTGTATATGAATATTCTACATAAAGCGCAGTATATATTGAGTTTGTATACTTAATCCTGTTATAACTAGGTATAGATCCCATTTATGTTTTATATACAATATATCTTGAAATTATATTGACTGTTGAGTCATTTATTACCTGTATAAAGCTGACAACGTAATTCAACCCTAACATAAAGTTGGGCCCCCAACTTAGAAACAATGGCAACAGAATGTATTCATACTCGCCACACATGTTTCTGACCAATTAATTTCAATATTGTGATAAATATTCGATTACAATGTATGTGTACAAAGGCACGTCATAAACCTTTTCATACCTGCTTAGTATTTTGACATATCATTCTCGGTAATTGTTTTTAGCTTAGAAACACTCAGGACTACATTCTGTCAAGCATGTACACATGAGTGCACAGGAATTTCGGGACAAAAGTAGATGCGATCCCAAGAGGTGGACAACAGTCTCCACCACATGTGTCGGTTATCAACTGATATTGTATAATGTGTCGAAATGATAACAACAGCGTATATATATTTCATCAAGGGCGCTTCATTCAAATAATGTTTGGAGAACAAAACTTTGCTCTTCTATTATAGAAGCGATCGTGAACACAGTGGGTACGGGTTTGTCATTTAAACCGCATATGAAGCTTTGAGTTAGAACTGGTTTAGTAAAATCTCCAATTTGAAAATATTTCAAGCTATTTAATTAAATCCATATAATAAATATACTTATTAAAACTATATTAACTGATCACTTATGGTCGATCGTGAAATACAAACCGATGCTTTATTACACACGAGGATATTGAATTAATAGTTATTTTTTCGAAACTAGGAATCCATACAAATTGGTGTATGTTTTACCCTTTACATGTAAATATTTTGATTTATTGCAGTATGAATATATGCAATAGATAATTGAATAAATGTTTCACAAAAAGGAGTTTGATCATGAATCTAGCTCGTCAGGTACATGTAGCTGATCATAGGAGGGCGTAGGCGGGAAATGGGATGGGGAGAGGGACGGGGACGGGAACGTGGCAAGAGGAATAGGTCAAGCTACAGTGCGGTTCATTTATTTTAATAAAAATGCAAATTACCCCCATACGGCCCCAACCACATTTTCCAGTAAATAAAGACTTTAAACAACTCTTACAAAGAAGCAAAATTATGAAAGTATAATGATATCACACTTTACAACTAAGGTTGATATCCAGATCTCTCGTACATGCCTACTGTCACGGCTACATTTAATGCATATATGTAGCACGCGCATACATTATCTGCAACAGTTTTTTAATTAGTTTCTGATTACAGACGGTAATCTATGCATTTTGGTGAGACCAACAATTGTTTGTCTATTTTTATTTTGTTTTTATTTATTTTGTAACTGAGAGAAAGTGAACATTTTAGGATATATAATAAGTTGCATATCGCTCGGTTTCTGTTTTCAACGATAAAATCTAAAGTTATAGTAACTTTAAATGGTAATAGCTCCCAATATGTAGAATGTCAGCAACAAATGCACTAAAGGTTTCCATCGGCAATGTTTAGAAAATATTGTACAACGTCTTATGATTGTGATGTCATTATTATAAATATCTTTCGAAAAGAGAGACCATAGACCTTGTTAATGCATGACAAATTTTCGCTTTTCACTTAATGAGAGAGACTTACCGATACAGCAGCGTTATTTGGAAATTCCTCCTTCAATTCTTTCTCTGCATAACGAAAGGTCACTTGCTTGACTAGAGGGAGGGTGTCGTTGTTGCTATCGTCTGTTTCATGTGTGTTTGGTCTAGATAACTCAGGTAGATTATCAGAAGAGGAACTGCTTGCTGAAATGAGTTCGACGAAATTGCTCTTTGCTGCTATCACCTGTTCTGAAATACGATAAATAAACACAGATACAATTTTAGCATTCATTTCCGGATAATGTAATATATACAATTTCACAAACAAAAGGTGTAGGTAATACGGAACATTAATTTTGCGATTTCATGCAATATTGATGTTACTAAACATACTTTGAGCATAAAAAAACCAATTACATCTTGAATGTACAAATTTCAGCATTGGCAACAGAACTATCCCGTGCTTATTGCAATTACCTTTCGCACATAGGAACAAACGGAGTCGATCGAATCTCTTTCGTGGGTCAATGAAGTTTCTATATCCTTCTATTGAGAAGTCTGCTGAGTTGTCGGGAAGCTTCACAACCTCCGATCCATCACCATATACTAAGCATACACTTTCCAGTTTGGAATATTTAGACCGAAATATACGGTTGACACAGCGAAACTTTTCGAAAGCAGCCTTCTTAATGAGGTCTGAAGTATTTCCAGACTTCGAAAAGGGCCCGACCACAACATTACCTCCCAAGCCAGAGAGACTGACCACGCTTATTTTTGAAAATCTTCCTCCCGTGAAGTGTCCATGACTAATTGTTATCTGAAAAAGAAATACATTTGATTTACAAAAAAATGTTATGCTTACATAAATAATGATAGTTGAGTAAATTGAAAGATTTTGTTGAAATTATTGCAAAAATGAATATTTGACTATATGTATGCTTTAATTGTTGTAAAAGAATATATACACTGTTTACAACATTCCCACATGAATGATTTAAGGTTTTAGACCAAAAGCATCGAACTATCTCGTTGTCGTGCAACAAAATATAATGTAAAACATAACATGACAAATTTTGATCATAAGTTGACTCAAATTTCATGACGATTTATTTACTAATACGAATGCTACTCTGGCATTAAATTGAAGTAAAATATTTAGGTATGACCTTTATTTGACACATTTTCCTACATAATATTGTCATAGTGACATATTTGGTTCTAATTGAATATATGTATTAAATAGCCAATAAGAACTGATAAATGATTTAAAATTCAGATAAATAACATTTTACGTGTCATGAATCCCACTTAACATCGTTTTAACCATTTTTTTATTAATAGTGCTCAAGTAACAGATGTGTTCCAGAATAAACATCTTTTCCGTATAAACGACCTGAATAATAAACTAATTTACCATGGTTGAAAGTGATGTCTTATCAGACTCCTTTTTCTTTGGGTTTCCATCATTTGTGACCCGCGGGCGTTGACGATTACTGATCCTCCTTTGATATGCCTCAAACAACGACCTACTGCGGTCTACACCACCTTCGATCCGAAATCAATACAAATCAAAATATACCACAATTGATATATTAAATAATCGTTCTTCATATTACATGACAAATGTAACACTTAAATTGATATTTGGATAGTTACAATGCAATGTGTATATGTATCGGTACATACACCTCATACAAAATGTCAAAATGTCAAAAAATGGCTGCCATTTGTATTTCATTATGTACTTTTACATTGATTAATGTATATTAAAAGATGTATACCTTGATTGTCTATTACGGTGTAATACATTCTTCCTGATTTTTCCCATCCACCTTCAGGTTCTTGAAATACACCATTACGGCACAAAATGTGATTTATTTGTTCACTTTCATGATCTTGGTATCGTAACGATGACAAGGCAGGAAATGCATCACCTTATAAACAAAATAGTATATGATAAAATAAGCAGTAATGTTACGTGGAAAATCTCGGTAAAGTCCTAAATTTCCTAAACAAGAGGACAATAAGTTTCATGGCACTTACGCAAGTCGGTTAGGGTTAGTTCTCCTCGAATGGGAAACACCAATATGGTTTCGCTGTCCTTATTTTCCTTCATAGCTATGGAAGGCCTGCGATAGAAACATTTGTTTTTGTAGTTATACAGTAAAATTCAATGTGTTTTTTAATCAAGCTGAAATAATGACTACTTATTAATAATTACTTATTGATAATGACTATTTGTACTTACATCGTTACGGCTGGTCTTTTTATTCTCGTTCAGGAAAAGTCTGATCTGCTTCTAAGCAGGGAAAACAACCGAAACACTCAACAACAATTAATCAAAGATAAAGTTTTAATCTTTTTTCTTGTTGAGGTGAAACACGTGCTACCCATGGAATGTTAATTGGTTTTAGAAGTGTACTGTACCCTACTCTGCGGCTGTGTCTAGTCACTCATATCATATACGAGTAACATGTCATGTGCTTTTACCTATGTCAGGTTACTCGTATCACATGTGAGTAACCTGTCATGCGTTTTTACCTATGTCAGGTTACTCGTATCACATGTGAGTAACCTGTCATGTGTTTTTACCTAAGTCAGGTTACTCGTATCACATGCGAGTAACCTGTCATGTGTTTTTACCTATGTCAGGTTACTCGCATCACATGTATGTAACCTGTCATACATTAATGGGAGTAACGTGACGGCTGATATCGGCCATCGTACAATCCCATATATGTGTTTAATATCAGATATAAATCGCTGCTTTGGTACTGGTTTGATAGCAGTTTCTCCACAAATTCTGCATAGTTTAGTCAACCTTTGTTTGTGGAGTTCCATTGCTTCAAGTAATTCCTAACCTAAGGTATGGTCTTCAGCTATCAAAATAGAAATACACATAGAATATCTGCCTTTTAACACAAATAAACATATCTATAGAAGTCGCCTTTGTGTACAACTATTGTTTGATTTCATAATCAATTCGTTTTAATCACAAGCTATAAATCTAATAAACCTTTTGCAGTATAACATACATAAACAACAAACATGTTTCTGCTGTTTGATTACAAGGAGGTGACACTGGTGCTGATTACTATAGCTGTTATATAGTCCACTTACTTTATCTTAATTAGCAAATGGCACACTTTTACTCTTTACAGCATCAGTATTTAATCTTTGTAAAAGTAAGATAATTACCTCATTTGATAAATTATTTCAATACTGATTTTGTGCATTTCCTCAGTATATGCATTGACTGTAGAAATTTGATAAAAGTGAAAAACAATAATTGCACGCATGCTTCCAATGTATATAATACAATCAGAATATAAAATAAAATACTGTGTAATCACCAAAGTCTTGCTCCTTTATAAAAAGAATCATTATAGATAAATAAAACTGACTTGATTTGGAAAACAAAATGTTATAATATTCACAAAGAATGCAAGGATGTGCATCATATTATCTTTGTGCAAGCTAACTATACTTCAATCTTGCAATGGCCTACACTCCACACAGCTTTAGGCATGAGTAATCATGGCCAGCAAGGAGTGCTTTAAAATAAACAATTCTGTGTAACATGTGTAACAAGAACCTTACAATTAATGCTCCCTGATAGCAAAAGTTATGGAAATTCACAACTTACAAAAGTTATGTAAAACCATAACTTATCTAATCCAAAAGTTATGGTAAATCATAACTTTTTATAAAAAAGTAATCATAGTAGTTGATTTCTAAAAACATAATATCTCCTTTAAAATATGTAATCATTACAACAATGACATTTTTGGGTACATAAAAGATCAATCTATCAGCTGATACCAATTACAGATAGTAGGCAAGACCCAAACTTGTAATAAACAGCCTCAAACTTAATGTAATGCGATAGTGACGCCACCGAGGACAAAGAAAGGTCAACGCCCTCAGTGATTGGTCCGGAGGCTGTAAGCAAAGCATCTGATTGGCTGACCAATTAATTACTCTCTCGCACTGACCAGGGGTCAAGCTAATTTGGGGAAATTCCATCACGCAGGCACATGTACACTGTGACCTTGCATGTGTGTATAAGTAGTTAACACACCTAATGGCGCGGGGCCCCACTTACAAATTAGGAAAGTAAAAAATGAAACAGCCTGACATAAATCTATTTATTTTACCATGGTAAATAAATGTCATATATTTAAAGCATTGTTATACTATACTTCAGCTGTTTATGATTAACTTTATCTGTTAATTTTACATCTATGAACATACAAAGTACCAATTGCCTTATTTTTTCTGTGTATAAAACCACAAAAAATTACTGACACAAAGAAATATTGTCTCGTAAATTGGTATGCATGTTATTTATTGAAGATTTACAACTGTACATTATGGCGTTTCGCATATCAATCGCTGGCTGACGTTTTACTTCTAGTAAGTTATGCATTATGAAATATCGGTTAGGTTTTAATAATAACGTACGTATCATTAATTGTAGATCCGTCTATCTCCGCCTTAGCATTCCATGCTCGCCTGACCCATGAACTTGAACACCCTTCGATGGATCAAATCGTCAAATACAACCATATCATCACAAGTACCGGGGGAGCCCACTACAGCAATAATACAGGGGTCTTCACCTGTACTGTGGCCGGGGTCCACGTGTTCACGTGGTCGGTTGAGGTGATGGCTCCTAATTATGTGTATACGGACCTTGTACGAAACAACGAATTGGTCGGAAGAAATCTGGCCGGGGACCACGTTTATACCAGCCACTCAGCATCAACAGTTGCTATCCATTTGGATGAAGGCGACGAGGTTTGGATTCGTGAATCAGGCAATCTTCCAGGGTCCAAAATACATAACGATGTGTCAATGTTCACGGGTTTTCGTCTTGGATAGGATTATACCCACATAAGTGATCTATTGATTAAAGTTTCCTTTAAAATATCTAATATTACTGTTTTATTTCTTATTATATCTTGTTATTTGACCGGTATTTTTTTTTATTATCCTGCATACATTGTCTATGCTGGTATAACACATATCGGTTTTCAATAGGTGTTTTGCTTAGGTAATTGTTAATTTACTTGAAAGAATGATAATTTTTTCATAGTTGTTCACGAATTTGATATGAAAATAAAATTAATGCTAGGGGTGATGGTATATAGATTATCAATAAATACTCAATAATAAACTTGATAAACAGATAAACACTAGTTACTTGTGGGAGAACATCTATATATTTGTATTTTATATCATTGTTATTAACAAATCAGAACCCTCAACCTTACGTCACCTTCTTTATCTCGAGATAATAAACGATATAATAAAGAATACGTATTATACTCTCTGACACAAATACGTCTTTCATGGATGCAAGATACTTGATATTGACATCGTACAGTGTTAAGGATGTATTCTTCTGAGGTTTCAGTCCCGTTGAAGTTTCGTTTCGACAAATATCAAAGAAGTTATGAGATTTTCAAATACAATTTATCAATATCTGTAGCAAGTTGTCAGTTGCAAATTTTGTCAAAAATTACAGTTCTAACTTAAGCAGATTTTTTATACGGGGATTTTAAGAAATGGCCCACTTGGCGGCCATTTTGAAATTGTGTCTTTTTTCGCTTTGAGTAGAGCAAAAGTTTTACCATTTTTTTACTGAAATTGTGTTTACTTAAATCATCACTGTGCCAGCATTTTTAGCTGTATCGAGCTAATTTTTGCTGTAAATCTTTACTAGGTTCGTGGTAATTAAAATATTGAGCATTAATGTGTGAAATGATACACTTTTGTCACTTTATTTTTTACATTTAATGGTAATTTGAGCATTTTCATTTTTTACTCTAAAATATTGAAAAATAACAAATATTCAAGGGGGTCAAAAAAGTAAGCACACGAACCCCCCCCCCATTTTTCTGCCTGATTTTGAACAACCCTTTCCCTATTGATATTCAAAATATGAACAAAAGTTAAATACTAGAACTTTTTCTATAAAGGGTTAGATTTGCCAAATGGCTGAAAATGGTGCATTTTGTAGCTCAAAATTAAGGGGTAGGGGTAGCATATGTTGTTATTCTGAGAAAAAATATTAGTCTTATTAAACAAAACTGGTATATTTTAAAAGAAGACTACTGG
>SAYR01018497.1:0-14550 GCA_004382745.1 Argopecten irradians irradians
ATGAAATAAAGTTAGTTCATTATAAATATTTAGACTGTATGCACTGTATACGAGATCAGGCGTCTTTATCAAATAGAGAACAATAATAAACATGTAACAATGTCTGGATCCTTATTGTTTTGAAACAAATCAATTTGATTTTATTGACTGCTATGATGATAAAAATCATAACATTTAACGACGCTAGATATTTTAGTTATTTCTAGACAACCATACCAAATTGTTTCTCTCTCTCTCTCTCTAATATATATTGTGTGTAGCGTGTGTGAAGGGTAAGGTTCGTGTTTAGGGAGACTGTGGTATGCCACCGAAAACACCAAGCAATACATCCCATCTGGTCACAAAATACTGACTACGGACGAACCAGTCGTCTTACTCCCTGTATGCTGAACACTTAGCAGGAGCATAAACTACCACTTTTATAGACAAGTTGACACTAGCTGCACAGTGCACTGTCATTTGTAGCTACATGCAATACAGGGTGCGAACGTCGGAGAACCAATTTTATATAGACCGTTAAGAACATCACGATAAAACATTGCTTCAATTACATGCATGATAACCAACATTAAATCGCAATGCATCATGTTCAAATTCCAGGTTGAAAATTACGTGACTCATTGTAGGCGGAATGTTGTGCAATAACAGAACAGGATATCGACATACTGTGATTTCACCACTTAGACAGATAGTCTGCATAGTTTGCTAGGTCACACAGCAACACATACAATGTAAACAATTTTTGACTGTTTGAATGCTGCTTATCCATATGAAAAATGGTTATAAGATAATGTCTTAGAGTCAACGACGGTGGTATTACACGATATGGATCTCAATGAAGGTCTATCATTGATAACAAATCGTGAACAAATATAGAAAGCGTCGGATGGACAGAAGTTGAGCAGTCATCGCGCCTTGACAATTTTTTCTTCTAGTATTTTTGCAAAATATTGACATGATGTTAAAATCAGCATACAGCAGAATGAATTCCAAGACATAACAGTTCGTTGTTAGATTGATCATGGGGTTATCTTTCTTATTTCCAATATACTTTTGTACACATTTTGTTGATACGTCATGTGAACGAGTTCGCTTAATACTACACCTTGTTTTACTAACTGGCGATTATTAAAATTCAAATTATGGTTTGAATTTTGCAACATCGAATATCTTAAATTTGAACCACTTTTTATGTAAACCGCCAATGGCACTGGGTATGTGACCTTCCTATTTAACGACGTTACCAGGAATGCTAGCATTTGCCTGGATGGCGATTCAGCTGGCTATATGAGCATAAAACATCTTTATTCGGCCAATGATGTCTAAAATGTTTGCTTTGGTGACTATTTTAAAAGGTGGTATTGGAACTATTGTATGCTGTGTATGGGGACACAACGAAGGAGAGTCTAATATGTCTTAACAGTTGTCATGATATACTGGTTACATAATGAAATATCGAAAAATGACACAACTATACATCAGTTAAGTATCATTATATATACTTTATTATGAATCAACATTTTTGCTCTTCAATATGTTTGATAAAATTGGTTTTCGACATTTTATAAGAACTTGTTGATTGAAGTGTTCTTTTTCATCTTGCATTTGAAATTCATTTGACATGTTCATTTCATGAAACTGAATAAGGAATAAGATTGAATGTTAATGCATCAGCAATATCTTGATATTGTGTCGCTGAAAAGCGATGAGCACGTAAAAACTACGTCATATCCTTTGAAATGTATTTATCGCAAAGACAATCAGATTAAATCAGATAGAGAATAAAGACCAAATAAACCAAACTGTATGAAATAAAAATAAAATATCATCTTTAGATCATATAAATATTACTGTACAAGAGTACATAATATAAACCAAACAAGGAATACATAGTTTTCTTCAAGGGTGATCGGGTGGTGTAGTGGTTAAGCCGCTCGCCTTTCACCTAGCCGGCCGGGATCGATCCCCGGCACGGACGTGAAAAGGTTACGGGTCACCTGCCCGATCACGAGGGTTTTCTCCGGGCACTCCGGTTTCCTCCCACACTAAGACCCCTCACGCGCTTACATCCGGGCCATCGAAAGTGATTTGCATAAGTTGTATAACTTGTTTCGTAATCGATGTAAAAAAAATGTTTATATTTTAATACATGGGATTCTTCTCGAATTGTTAGTGGACCCATTACAACCATTCGTGTATACGTACGTTCATATAGGTATGATACAAGTGTTTTGTAAAAGTTAAATAGGATGGAATGTGGGGATACGAGTTGAGTAATAAGGTCATAAATATTGTTTTGTTGCGGAAGATAGTGCTTCAAAATGAGGCATTGTTGTTTAGTCTATGTGGTTTGCATAGGGTCGGGTATAGTAAAATAATACAAAGTATATGGTGGAGAAATAGTATTTTGAAGATAATAAAACATAAGTCATACCGATAGCTATATACAGACATAACATGTTCCCATGTTCTAGCTTTAAATGTTGATAGATATGGGAAATCCTTGCAAACAAGTTCAATCAGTCTTTAATACATTGTACATGGCATGTAAAATCATCTTCTTTTAAGGGTTTAGGCTTAACTATATAGACAAATTGTTTTTTGCTTCTGTGGCATATGAATAACAATTGCATTATGTCATTGATATCGCTACATACCTGGTTGGTTATTCCGTTACAGATACTAAGCTTATAATATACATAATATCTAAGAAATTAATGAATTACTTGTACCTGATTTGTACAAAGTAATGAAGATATTTATATGAAGCATGCTCATATATATAATATAGTTATTATTACGATAAACTGTGGGTCATATCCGAAACATGCGGTTTAGTTGCCCTATCAGTCGTTCTAAATCTTGGGTGCCGTGCTTTCGTAGATTTCCTGTGGGTTGCTCCTTCCCATGTCGATTGCTTCGTAATGTCCATCTGTAACAATAATTTTGATTTATAAATTTAAGAAAAAGATCGGTAATATCGTTCAAAAGAATAAAATTAAAATATAAAAGAATAAGCTCAAAAACACATTTTTTGTAAATTTTATTGTGGCGATATGTCGAATGCAATAGAATCCACCTATTTTGATTAATTTTTGTTATGCTTAATCATATTACTACTGCAACTTGGACTGAATAACTTTAAGCTATGCATACATTATATATTTTGTTCGGGAGACAACCTGTTTTCACATGGTTCAAAATTGAGGATTAAGTCTGCATTGTATTTATTTAGTATAATTTATCAAATTGGTGTCCAAAGTTTTCTCCTTCTAAAACCCGATTTAGGAACTCATCTTATTTAACTGACACCATTGTGTGAAAGATCCATTTTTACTTACTAATATATGTGTCTTATTTACAATATTTTCACTAAGACCTGGCGAATCGACCACCAGTCTGATGAAAGTTGATGTAAATGCCGATTTTGGGCGATTAATATTTTTCCGGATATATTATCCGGCAGACGTCTCCTATTTTTTACACGCCTTGAAAATTGCGCCCCTTGGGTTGTCTGCACAGGAAATGGAAAATCTGACGGGATAATTTTGGACATCAGCACAGTGATTTCTATCAACAACTACTGTGTAACTCAACAAATCAAGATAGGAGACATTGGTATTCGGTAAGTAATGCATATATTTGATGATACTGATTAAATAAACGTGAATTTGAACTGTTTCAAAGTGTTGGGTGGTCAACATAACCGAAATGAACAATATGAGTCAAAATGTAGACGGTACTGTTAAAAAGACCTCTCCTAGGTCGATGCAGACAAAAGGCGAACTGACGGCCAAGAACAAAAAAAATATGATGTCCGAAACGTCCGATGCCCAAATAAATGATGAAAGGTCGTCTCTTGAACGTCATGATCAACGTGTCAGAACTTTTACACAAACAGGAAGAGACTATAGTCTTGATCAATTAAACAACCATTATCAAGTTTTAAAGAGACTTTCTGATTATATTAGTGAAATAGTTTCGGACAATGTTTCAGTAAAAGTAATCATCAAAAAGTACACGTCATGTATGCAAGACTATGAACTCTTTCTCCAAATGCATGAACATAATTTACAAAGAGAGACAGATAGTGACCAAAGGGACCTCTATACCGGATCGTTTATTGCCCGCGATGAGTTTCTCCGAGACTTCAAAGCTAAGACGGAGGAGTATTTCGTTAAAGTATCTGTCAGCAAAAGTCAGCATGAACAGAATAATGAGGATGATGAAGGTTCTCGTACTGGTAGTAGCAGGTCAACATCATCGAGCAAAATATCAGCAAAAAGACTCATCAGCCAGAATGCTGGCATTGCAGAAAAAACGTGAGATAGAAATAGCCAAGCTGTCCTTAAAACTTCAGGAGAAAGAACTTTGATTAAATACAGATTTAGCTGTAGCAAATTCAAAGAGTAAAATGCTCAGTGACTTAGAACAAACCGACACTAGTGAATGTAGGACACAGACATTTGTTCCCCAAACTTTTTTTTTTTTTTCAAAAATACTATTTTATTCAGTAATACATTAAAATAACAATACATTTCCCATTCGCATATCTAGGAATCTCATTCAATTTCCATATTTGTTATATTTTAGATCAAATTTATTTCACTCTTCTCTCTTACCTAATAACAGATGTATTAATAATTTGCGCTTGCATACATTTCAATCATTCGTCTCATCCACTCAAAAAAATTATATTCAATGAAGTTAATTTAATTAATTTCCACAACAGTTTAAAAATATATCAAGGGAGACAACTCTTACATAAAATAGTCAGAAGGGAGACTTTCATTCCGTTTCATTCTAATATTCCGGGAAAACCACAAACACATTTACTCATAAGGAACACCATATTCACCTTAACTTACACCACTCTCTGCATCTTTCATACAGCTATATTCAACATCCACACATAATAACAATACTTATTGTTACAGTAATACTGCATAGTAAATTGGATTGTTTGTGTAATTAAATAATAATAATGATGATAAATAAAGAAGGACATAAAATCATTATTTGAAGGATATTTTATAATAATAATGATAATGATTACAGGAGGACACATATAATCATTACTTGAAGGACATTTTGGTAAAAATATAAAAAGACATACTGAGTATAGAAAGGGAAATCCTTTAAAAAATTAGAAGTTATAGTCATATTTTGAAAGAAAAAAATTGTGCAAAATTTACAGTATGATATATTGAATAAGAATTTGGTGCATTGGCAAATATATGAAGAAAAAGAAGGCTTATATGGAAAAAAAATCAGTGGTCCGCAGTCGTTTCGGGTTCAAATATTATCTTTCAGTGTCTTACTTCCGGTATATCGTTCGGCATGTGTGTCAACAAGGTTGTTCACGTTTTTTTCATCTGATTTGTGGTGTTAAGCAGTATTAAAGGTAGATACTCTTTGAAAGGAGCGGTTTGTCTAATGTTAATTTTATAAAAATGGTATTAATGTGTTCTAAATGGGTAATTTTTGCCGACATAATATTATAATGCAGTCTGAACGAAGTGTTTTCATGGTGAATTTCCATATGCTCCATATCTTTTAACTTTTCACTTTTTAAAATTTACGTATTTATGTATTGTTTAGTTTACATAAATATAATATTTCTTGTACATTTGGGTTATTAATTTATGTTTTAGTAAGTCTCTAGGTTCAGGGGTCATTATCGATGTTTACCACGTGTTCTAGTTTTGCTTGCCTGTAGCGGAATATTCTGTCCGTGATTATGACGTCACTGTAAACAAATTTTTTTATGTAAGTAGGTCACATCTGTATGTATTGTTTAGGCTACTTGTTTTGTTGTAGTGTGAATGATGTTTTGTTTTTAATTTCAGTTACTAAAGAGGTGATTAAGTGTTTGACCTGTTATAATGGAGCCTATAGAAGTTATGAAGAGATCATGGTTTGGAGAAAACTGTTTTCAGTGTGAACAGAGACGTGTTGCTGGAGTGGATTGGATTTATTCTGGCAGAGAATGAAGAAAAGTTTTAACTACTGGAGCCAATGTCTTATTTCTGTGTTTATTGATTTCCTCTAGCATCAACAAATATTGTTTTAATATTGATAGGATGTTTACTTGTTTGGTTCTTGCATCACTTAAGTAATAACATTTATATATTGAAAATCCTATGATGGATAGTATCAGATTAATATCATCATATTTTGTGTATTGTATTTTATAGCCAATGACTATATTTTTCAAAGTGAACATGTTTTTTTTTATATCCTATTTTTGCAAAGATTTCATTAATAACTCTTTGGAAATTTGCCAAATAAGGACATTTTATGAAAAAGTGATCATAATCTTCAATCTCGTTATTACATACATTACAATAGGGTTCCAGCTTTATTTTCCATTTAAAAAGTAATTGTTTTGTTGTCAATATTTTATTCAATAACTTCCATCTAAATTCTTTTACTTTGTTGTCTTTTAATTTTTGAAAGATAAATATGCAGGCATTTTTAAGATGATTTTGAGTAATTTCAAGGCAATTTATCCAGTATAGATATGCTATTGGTTTTTCTGATAGAATTTGTATGAAATGGCTGTATATATTAGTATTTTTGCTTTTTGTGATGTCCAAGTTAGAATGTTTTGGTAAAGAGAGTGTAATTTTCTTGTCTTTTTTTATATGAATGCTTTCTAATCTAATACTGTTGTCTTTTATTTTCTTTATCCAATTTGTGGGTATTGATTTCTTTCCAAAATGTCTTTTATAGTTATGATATCATCTTTTATCCATTTTCTAAAACATAAACATTTTCCTCTGAATTTTATATACTTATTTCCCCAAATTATTTGGGATAGAATATCTTTGTAGTCTTTTGGTGAACTCTTCTTGCTTTCTTTAATTAGAATGAATGATGATAATATTTCATAATAAAAGGGTGATATCTCATCTTTCGAATTTTTTAAATCTTTAAGGTTATCTAAGTTCATTTTACATACAAGCAAATCTTCCCCAAATTTGTCAAAGAGCAATTTAGGGATCAATTTCCATAGAGCATTATTATCTGTCATGTATTTTTTAATCCAACTAATTCTGATAGTGTTTATACGTGATTTTATGTCAATTAGATTTAATCCACCTTCAATATAGCTTCTTATCATTGTTTTTCTTTTGATCTTTTCTCTCTTTCCTTCCCAAACATATTCCTAGATTAACTTTTCAATTATTGTAATAATATGTGCGGGAATATAAATAACCGAATAAAGATAAGTTAGTTGTGGTAGTAGTAGTGATTTTACAATTTGTATTCTCCCAATGAATGTTAAATTTCTTATTTTCCATATATTTATTGTCTTTTTAACTTTTTCTATTTTTTCTTGCCAGTTTTTTCCCATCATGTCTTCTGTATTTAATCCAAAATATACCCCAAGGGCTTTAATTGAAGTCTCTGACCAGTCAATGTCCTCAAAATTATTTTCAATCATAGTTTGGTTTCCTAATCTGAGGCCTTTTGATTTTTCCCTGTTTAAGATCAAACCAGAATATGTTCCAAATGTTTCAATAATATTTAGTGCTTTTTGAATATCTTGTTTGGACTTTAAAAATAGAGTGGTGTCATCTGCTAATTGTGAAATCTTATAAGGCCTTTCCTGTGTTCTGTGTATTTTTATCCCATTTATTTCATTGTTTTTTCTAATATTCATTGCCATGACCTCTACTGTTATAACAAAAATTAGTGCGGATGCTGGGCAACCCTGACGGATACCACGAGAAATGTTTACTGGTTCAGAAATCCATCCATTATTACATAAAACACATTTAATATTTCTGTATAATAACTTTATCCAATCTATAAAAACTTAACTAAAGCCAAATTTTCCTTGAGTTTCATATATGAATTCCCATTCGACTGTATCAAATGCCTTCTCAAAGTCTAAGAATAATATTGCACCATTAATATTAAATTTCTCTACATTTTCAATTATGTCTTGTATTTGTCTAATATTGTATCCAATATATCTATTTCTGATAAAACCGTTTTGATCTGTGTTTATTATTTTTGGAAGTACTACGCCAAACCCAGCGTTCCTACCCCCGAACGTTATGTCGCGAGTGATAATAGACCATTCTTGTTCAACTCTATTAGAACCAGTGCGCCTTCGTCCGAACAGAACACGACAAATCCTAGCGTACCATTCTTGTCGAGCCCTATTAGAACCAGTGCGCCTTTGCTCGGACAGAACACGACTAATTATGACGTACCATTCTTGTCAAGCTCAATTAGAACCAGTGCGCCTTCGTTCGGACAAAACACAACAAATCCTAACCGCGCTCTCTTTTCGAACTCTGTCGGACCAGTCGCACCTACTACCGAACGGAATGATACTATTCACGTTGAAACACATATTACAGATAACACAACGCTTGTTAATTCAACAAAAGATGCTATAAACTCTGTTGTTCAACATCTGAGGAAAACGATGCCAGAAATTAAAAAGTTCACCGGTGATCCACTCGAATATAGGAGGTTCCTTAGACAGTTTCAGGCAAATATTATCGCGAACACTGATCATGATGATGAGCGGATGAATTATTTAGAACAATTAACTTCTGGGGAAGCATACAAAATGGTTTCATGATTCGGACATCTGAGTGGAGATCGCGCTTATAACGCAGCTATGAGACAGTTAGAGGAGAAATATGGCGACAATGAGGTCACAGCGACTGCGTTCATTAAACGAGCTCTTGATTGGCCTACGATACGTGGTGACTCCAAATTGCTGGACGAGTTCGCATTATTTCTTGTTGAATGCGACAACGCAGCGGAAAGCATGAATTCTGGGAATGATCTGGGATACGCCGAGAACATTAAACGACTTATGTGTAAATCACCTTTCCACATGCATGACAAGTGGCGCAATATTGTTTTCCGTACCAAAGAGATGAAAGGTAGCGTGAGATTTAAAGACTTTGTTACATTCGTAAAAACAGAAGCAAAGAAGGTGAACGATCCCACAAATGAAACGCACTTCTAATTCCCAACCATCGAGAAGTACAGCAGTCTCTAACGCAGCTGACGTTGAAGCAACGCCCAAATGTACTGGACCTAGTCAAGAACTCAAGTGTACGTACTGTGATTCTAGCTCACATTCAGTCGGTGACTGTTCTGGTATCAAGGCACTTGGCCTTGAAGACAAATATAAACACTTACGTGAGAAAGGCCTATGTTTTGGATGTTTGAAGAAAGGACACTTATCACGACATGCAACAGACAACATCCTACGATTTTGCATGACAAATCGAAAGTGAAATTGGAACCGGAATCTCAAAGCGACGAAACTTTGAAAGGCGTCGTAAATATGAATTATTCTGCCGAAGAAGGTCGAGTAGGGGCCGGAGACGTTTCATGTGCTATGGCGATTATCCCCGTTAAAGTTAAACTTAAGAATCGACCTCATACCGTAGAATCCTATGCATCCTTTGACTCCGGAAGCAGCGTATCGTTCTGTACGGAGCACGTAATGAAACAACTGGGTCGAAGTGGTAAAAAAACTCAAGTTACTCTGAACACGATGGGTAATCCCTACAAAATGAGCACTTACGCCTTGAATAGACTTCAAGTTTGTGACTTAGACATGGAAAACGTAATCACTCTGCCAAAGGTGTACACTAAAGAGGAGATGCCTGTCTCGCGGCACCATATACCGAAAAATGAAGAAATATCGAAGTGGTCTCTTCTGTCTGACATATCGATACCGAACATTGAGGCGAGCATTGGAATCATGTTGGGAAATAACGTCCCAGACGCTTACATCCCATTTGAGGTGCTTATCGGTCCGAGTGGCTCGCCTCACGCCACAAGAACGCGCTTGGGTTGGATCGTGTGGAATATCATACGAGATGATGCATCACAACTGGATGTGAATCGGCCAGAAGTAGAAAGCGATATCATGTTAAATGAACTTGTTAGAAAATCATTCAACCATGATTTCCCGGAGCGTGTTATCGACGACAAACATGAAAACTCTGTAGAAGATGAATATTTCCTTAGACAGGTAGAGGCATCTGTACATTTTGAGAACGGTCACTACTGTAAAGCTCTTTTATTTCGTGATCGCAACGTCAAATTTCCAAACAACAACGTGCAAGGCACACAGAGACTCAAAAGCCTGAAAAATAAGTTGGTCAAAAACCATAAATTCAGATCGGACTACGTGAACTTTATGGACAATCTTTTGAGCAAAGGTTACGCAGAGCCAGTTCCTGATGGTCAGCTTGAGAGAAACGACGGTCGCGTTTGGTATTTGGCCTCATCACGGTTGTATAGCACCTCCAAAAAGGCCTGAAAAAATCCATGTCGGTATTTGACTTGCTCCTGCAATCGTACATGGGCTTATCTCTGAAACAGTCTAGCTCCTCCAAGGTCTGGATCTCGCGAATAAACTGCTAGGTGTTCTAATGCCGGTTTCGCGAAGACAAGGTGTGCGGTCGTAGGTGACGTGGAGGCTATGTTTCATCAGGTGATCGTTTCCACCAAGGTGATAGAGACTGTTTGAGGTTCTTCTGGTGGTCTGTTGGGAAAATCTCGACAAAGAACCTAAAATGTACAGAGATGGTTTAGTCATTTTCTTTGGAGGCAAGCCTCGTTTCCGAACGCATGTTTGTAACTGTCGCGCTAAATTGCACGTCAGAAGGAAAAAGGTCATCAGTTCGAAACCGCATTACCACGGAATACCATCAAGCGTGAAACATGATATGTCGAGAAATGGCTTGACTTCAACCGGTATCCGGACGAAAAGGCATAAGATCACCCAGATCTAATCGGCTCTGTTGGACAGGAAGGAGTGCCTTCCGTCTCACAATAATGGACAGTAATAGTGCGGCTGTCTAGAGGTAATCCCAAAGGAAAACCGCGCGACCATCAAAACAGCTGAAAAACCTTGAATCTGATTCACCAGTTCGAACGTGCTGTTGGCGTAACATTGGTTCACAGATAAAAGATTACGCTGGGGTTTCCAAGATAAAGCAGTGGAAAGACCAACCCCTGCACGACGAGGAATCAATTTCGATAGTCAGCTTCGGTCTATTGACGCCTGCTTGATATTCGCGTCGCCAATCATCTTGACGGCCAAGTTCGAAAACCTACAGAATTTTGTGTAAACAAGGAATACGTTGTTGGGATGACTGACATCCACTGACGCAGATCTTTCGCAAGTGGAACACATGGATCTCAGCAACTACCACGAACTAGAAAAGTTGAAGTTGAAAGGTGTGTTAACAACTCAGTAGTCCAGGTGCCAAATGGGATTTCCACCCAACCTAAAAAAAATAGTTCGCATAAAATGTTTTTGGACAGAAATGTTCTTTAAACATGTCTTCTCATCAGAAACTGGATGATGGCCCCCCCCCCCATCTGTGGTGGCATCATTGGGAAATTGAAAATATTCAAGATGGCAGGACAAAGATGGTTGACAAACTGCAACATTTGATGATTTTCATCCTTAATTTGAATATTCCATGCTATAAAAATCATCAATTTCTTATGTCACTTTCGGATGAAATTTTGGTGTTAGATATTTTGTTTCATACCCGTCATTGAACAGAATTTTTTAATAAAATTTTAAGTTACACTCTTGGTACATTAATGTTTTTAATTAATAAGTATAATTTACATAATTTTCAAATATCGGTTTTTGTATGAAAAAAAATTGTTTTAATTAATTGTTATTATCATGTAGATTGGGTATTTTTGTATGGTTTTCATAAAGACACATTTTACATTTCGCTGGTTTCGGATGTCTATAGCGTTTTATTTCTACCTTTTTGCCAATTGCATGATCATAGATAAGGCGACCTTTGGGGCTTTATATATTTCTTTTCTTCCCTATACGTCTTCCTTTTGACACCACCTCACTTTTGGCCGCCTTGAGTTGACCGTTTAGAGAAGGGCTCTGGGAAACTGTTCCATGAGACATGAAATCTTTACTGTAAACGTATCGCTTTTGTAGCGGTATTGAACCTATGGGAACTTGCGCTATTTTATATCGCCGTGTCCGATAAATATAACTTTACCAGATGTTCCGCTTTGCTGCTTACATATAAGTATTGTTTACAGTTAATATACTGTCATTGTTTCTGTCACTCTGCTTAGCATTCAACCCAGAAAGAGAGTGAGAACCCGAACTACCTATACCATGTAGGGCCGTATGTCAGTATATAGTGACCAAAGAGCACTTAATATTTACAGATTTTCTTTTCTCTTTCCCAAAATGGAAATTACCCATTCAGTCAGTCATTTTGAAGATAATAGTAATAAGCTTCATGTGGTTTTATTTTACATATGCAGATATAATTATAACTAATCTTTAATTATAATCATTGGTAAGATGACATATTTCAGTCGTACATTGTTAATTTGTACTGCAGGTAGGGTGTTAATTTTTGTACCTTGTTTGCATTTCATACTCGTAAAAGGCGACTAAATGTATGATGCTTAATCTTTTAATCTTTCTTCCTAACTGACGTCGCGACTCCTAAACGTCTCCCTTGAAACAACGCCTCACTTTTGGGCTTTCGGTTGAGCACTCGTCGCCCCTATGAGAAAGGTTCTGGTTTGGGTCCTTGGCTAAGAACGCTCCAAAGTCCTATAAAAGTGGTAGTTTCCCTGCTCCTGCCTTAGTGTTCAGCATACCGGGAGTGGGAGCGATCTGGTTTCCGTCGTTGTCAGTATAAATTTGGTCTTGGAGGGTTGTATTGCATGTCTTGTGGCATACTTCGTGGATATAACAAACGGCAAGAAGTTCCATAAAGTTACACTGAGAAGGAAAGACCGCACACAAATATAGCCAGTTCTCGCAAAAACACACCCGCTTCTTCATAACGTCAACACAGCGCATACATGAGAGGACGTCCTCAAGCTTGAGCTCTGCCTGTTAACAAGGACCGTTACTTTAATAATAATAAAAAGACAACAAACAAACTAGTTTAATTAAATGCAATACATGTCTTATGCATATAAATGAAAATACACACTTCTTGAAATTGAATTATCTATTATAAAAACAGAAATACACTTTTTATTAAATATAAACAAAGTGTATGCCTAAATATTTGAACGTATAACATGTAATAACGTATGTTTTGGTATGCTTCTAATAATGTATGAAAACAGTTCAGAATCAAGCCAAAAAGTCTCCAAGATAGTTGACCATTATTGATAGAGAAAAATTAAGTCTGAATTCGTTTAATGGACAAACGTGATTAAGAAAATTGAAAAAAAACGTCCCTATTAAGCAGCTAGCCATTTAGAGGAGCGCTTCTACTATAGCGATGTGTTGCTTGTGCTCCGATGCCTTGGGAGGCTTTGCGGTATATTGGTGTTGTGTCTCCTTATATATAGTATTGAGGTGAGGCAATTTCCTCGGGGTAGATCGTTCATGAATTACCCCTCGTGGTTGTGCTTTCGTTGTCACCGACATCCCTCTAAGGTAGAGAAAGAATCTATAAATCACAACCGCACCCGGTCACATTAAATGACAACTGGGCAACAGTCGTCCATGGTCCCTTTGTGCTGGACCAGAGAACTGCGACAATTTTAGAGTAATGTGGGCTCGGCAGGGGTAAATGGTAATTCCCAAATGGGCGTAGAGTTCCAACTCTAACAAAAGTTAGGGCAGGCGATGGCTGGAAAGAAAATAGAAAAGATACGCAGAAATTTAGTCGCCTTTTACGATAATGAAGAGATCAGCAAGGCTACGAATTATTATCCCTACTACATAGAGGCAACTGGAACAAACTTTCAAGACAGATTTTTCAATTATTATTTAATATAGAATGGATACACTTTGGTTTCGTTAACCCAGTTTGAATATAATTGAGATGCCAAAGTGTTATGTGGGCCGATAAAACATTGAAAGCATCAAAATGTCACTAAAACATATGATTTAACAATCTGCAAATAATATTTTACAAACGATATCAGTAGAAAGATACAAGCAACTGTAAAGGGAGAATGTTTTACTAGATACATTCATTTCCAAAATAGTTACCTAGATAAAAATGTTAATACTATTAATATGTTAATTTTGATATTTTTCGATCGATCACCAAATTGGAATTTGTTGTTCTTAATGGTTTTATGATATTTATATTTTTTATTCTGGTTTTGTGTAATCTATTGGTATAAACCTGTATTTAATGTAACAACATTAGAAAAACAAGTTTTAGTTAATTTGATATGGAGTCCAAAATGACAACATTTCCAATATAAATGACAGCATGAAAAAATCTTTACTGTGGGATGTTTTGATTGCATTAACTTCAAAATCGTTTTTTTAAACATTTAAAAAAATGTTTTGATTTAATGAAATTGAACATCTTTTTTGGAATAAAGAGGGAGTAAAAGGATCTGGTTTGTCCAATGTCAGTATTATGTGACGGGGTGGGGCATTATTGGTATCTCCATGCATTTAATACATTTATACCCATATTGGAGTTTGGGTATTAGTTTAACGTCTAATTAACAGCTCATGGGGATCATGAAAGGAGGAAACAGATTCTTTATGCTAGGTAATGCATCATACAC
>SAYR01018645.1:0-13282 GCA_004382745.1 Argopecten irradians irradians
ATCGTATATATATATGTAAAATTAGCACAAAAATTGTAATAAAATAATTCCTTTTGCCTTTGGTGCTTAAGCAATCAGTATTTTATTCCATATAGGATATAGTGACATGGGATTTTTTCGGGATGCAATTAATTATTTTTTATATTTTTAACTTAAAGTAAAATTAGAAGCTCAAACTTTTCAATGGTGGTAATGGTGTAAAGTAAGTAACTTTTTTTAACTGAAGAAAAATACTGAATCGTCTGCTCATATCTTTGATAGTGAAAAAATAACGTTTGTCAGCGGTGGAGCATCTTTAAACAAATTCCAAATCTTAAATGCATGTTTTAACTTGCATCGCCAGCGTTGAGCTACATCTGTAATACGAGAATTAGAAGGAATTTACTCCGGCACTAAATTAATATACCATTTTGAAGAAGTTCAGAGGTAAACATGGGCGGCAGAGATCAAAGGCACGTTACCTTAGATGACCGAGTTGTGTAACACTGCGTACGTCTAGGTAGACTTATGGATTCTGTCCCCCAGCCATTTATATCGGGCACTAATCACTAGTGATTAGTGACGTTAGCGTAAATACAACCAACTTTAATATTACTCAGTCATGTCATGTCAGTTATTATACTTTTTTTTCCAATCAGTGTTTCAGATGATATTGAATAAGAAGTGACGCACGTATTTGAATTTCGTTTGCATTCCATGTCAAACTCATTGGAGGAATTTCCTGAACGACACATAAGTCTCTAAGAAGCATCTCAAATTATTTGGTTGTTTTCTCGTTGTTTTGTTGTTTTTTGTCTTGTGATTGTTTCAGCTCAAAACCCTGATAAAAAGACAGTAGAACCATTGAAAAATTCACTCTCCCACAAAACGCTCATTTTACTCGCTTTATAATGATAATGTATCAATTAACCAAGCAAGATGATGTTCTAAAATCTTTGGTTCGTTGATTCCAACCCTACATTATTTTTTCACATATTTGATATCCCCATTACACAAGTCCAATGTTCTTATTACAAATGTTTGATGTTCCATTGTCTGTTGTTGCTTCGTTTTCACTAGTTTGATGTTCTGCCTTCACCAATGTGACTATTTCGTTACCACTAATCGTCGTTGTCGTGCAAGCTCTACGACTCTATCGTTTTTGCATGCGATTCCGAGGAGTCTATCACCTTTTTTTTATTTTTTTTTTTTTTATGCCTGAATGTCCGAATTCAAAAGGTTGATTTTTCCGAATTCAGAGTTTTGACACAATTAACTCCTTGGATACTGTATGTCCAAATTCATAAATATGATGTTCAAGATCTATGTTGATATCATGTTCAAAATTTCTTGTCGTAACCACCAAAGACAACATGCAGTCTCGTGAGAGCAGCACCAGTTTCAAAAATATCCAATAATCCTAAGAACAACCCTCATAGTCGTCTGTCTCTATAGGCGCTGTAGACGGCCACGCCCAGTAGTACGATGAAGATACCGAGATCAGATAAGTCTTCCTCTGTAGATGAGTTGTTCTCTCCTGTGATGGGACTAGCCACAGTATTTATCATCACTGTTAGTTTACTGACCAGCTGGTTAATCAATGACGGCGAAAACTGACCGGAAACGCCATACCAAAATACAGCACAGGTACACAGAAACAAAACGCAATAATTTGGCGACATAATCTCTCGTTTGTGTAGACTGGATCGTAGCAACTGATTGAAATGGAAGCAGTTATTTATTAGTGAACTTTCAATTGTTTTGTTGGATATATCACGTAGGTGTGAGAATAAATTTCTTTATAGTTTATTCGGTGTCTTCACGTGATGAGAAAAAGATCACAAACATCCATCAATTTTCTTGGATGCGTTTTTCGACGGACATCATAGATGATGTTTTTTCTGCAGTTTTGAAATGTCGATGGTGATCCTGCAAGAGATCACATTTTAAATGAAATAGTCTGAAGTTTTAAAATAAGATCGCTACAATGTAATATTTAATTGAGTAAGGTTTTTCTATAATACTAGATGATGTTTCTTCTGCAGTTTTGAAATGTCGATGGTGATCCTGCAAGAGATCACATTTTAAATGAAACAGCCTGAAGTTTTAAAATAAGATCGCTACAATGTAATATTTAATTGAGTAAGATTTTTCTATAATACTAGATGATTTTTTTTCTGCAGTTTTGAAATGTCGATGTTGATCCTGCAAGAGATCATATTTTAAATGAAACAGTCTGAAGTTTTAAAATAAGATCGCTACAATGTAATATTTAATTGAGTAAGGTTTTTCTATAATACTGTAAACTTAATAATTTCGCGAGAAACAAATTTTCGCATAATTTCGAGAAGGAGGAGCTCCAACGCGAATTCATTCTTTTTTCGCGATTACTTGTGAAACGAATGACATCAATCTTTAATGGCCCGTGAGAGTTTCCTCTCAGTTCTTGGGGTCTCTAAAGCGCCCGTGGAATTTGCTGGGCACTTTAAATTTATTTTCATGATATTCCACATACAAATCTCATATTGTTATAACTAACTATTAAAATGGTCTTCCTGTATAAATGTAAATTCTAAAATATCATACAAAGAATCAAATTTTCCTATATGACTTATTCTAAATTATCACTCTACCTTGAAACAAGCCATTTTGATTGATTGCATGACCATGACATATATACTTTCATAATGAAAAAAGGAAAGGAAAAGGTTGTTCATAAGATGCGTTATTTCAAACAAAATTTCTCATGGTACATATTTTGTGACATTTTATAATGTTTTTTAACATTACCATTCGTTAGATTTCATCACCTGAATTCACACTTTATACAACGACTTAACTATGATTGACCGCAGATATGTTAAGCTTGGCGCTGAAACATAAAACGTTCATTCTGGAGCAGCTGGATATGGTTTCCTTAAAACATCTGTATGCAAACCCATATATTATTGATACTTTTGTCTGTTTTTTTTATTTGTTTTAAACTACAATGTATGTAATATATAGTAAAGTTTTTCCTAATTGAAATACTATCGTTTTATTTATACACTGGTCGCGTTATCAATGTCGATAAACGACAGGCGCTTTTTGAATATCCATTTTGAAAAAGGTACATTAAATGACAACATAAAAGAAAAATGTGGAAATAACATTTTAAAGCTAGCTATATGATGCCATGTCTGTTACTGTCAAAATACGCTAAAAAGGAATGCATTGTTAGTTTTATGGTTGTCATTCTGGACTCGTTATTATTTTTAATTGCTATCTTTTTTCACTTAGGGTGTCTTTTATGGAAAGATCTAATTTATGAAGTTCATTTTTATTCTCTATTAAAATTAACACTAAAATACATTAGAACTGATATGTCTTTTCTAGCTCGACATATCTAAGACCATATCTACTTCCTCAGCTGCAGAAATGATATTAATTAATTCTTCATACCCAGATAGTCTTATTCTTAATATGCACAATGATTCATACATACCTCCTCTTAATGTGTCCGCCAATTAATACCTGTAATAAATTTACTTTGATAGCATCTCTGTCTGCTTGTTATAATTTGACCACAGAAGGTTAAAGTTCTAGGAATATAATACACGAGAGCATGCCACCCAGGTAAACACAAGAGTCAGACATTCTGGTACCAAACAAGGATATCTAAGGTAGAATGTCCTTGCCTTCAGGTACCTGACATATATTGGTATACACTTAATGAACCTTCGTTGCACCTATAAACGAAAGGACTGATGCACAACAAATTGGAATAAAACTAGAAATTAAGGCGTAACTAAAGTTTAAAGTTTTACTAAAATTTTATTATAAAGGTATTATTATCACAATCAGGTCATTTAGATTCATTTTTCTAAAATTCCAATTTAATCTACGACAGTAGTATTATCTTTACGTTTGCAGTGTGTAATTTGTGAGTATTCTGTGTACTCGCTGGGGGGGGGGGAGAGGAACAAATGGAAAACGTAAAATATGATAATGAAATAAATAAATAAACCTCGTATATAATGATGAAGAGTTGGGTATCTTAAAAATACAAAATGCAATTCTTTTGGAAGTAATATAAGTAGTCATTATTTCCCTTGTATAAATGAGAGTGGTAATCAGTAGATACATTGTGTCATGTTACAGTTGCAGTAAGTCACATGGCAATAAAAATAATATTTCCCTGTCAAGTTGAAGCGAGACGTGAAAATAAAAATGTTCAGTTTATCATCGGTTTGAAGCGAGTCCCATGAAAATAAAAAACAGACAATTCACCATCATGTTGTTATAAAAGTTAAAACAAAAGTTTCATACATTAACAGATTACAATGTAACAAAAGTACCAGACATTCGAAGACTCTTTTTCTTATCAAAAGCAAATATGAAAACGGCACTAACATCTCACGATTTACTTACTGAATTAAGCACATTGAATGTCCGACTCTTACGGTGGTTGGGAACGGATATTAATTAAAACAATTATTTCGTTTGAACGCAATAATCTTTCGTTCCCAAATCATAATATTTCATTCCCACGTAATAATTTTTTTCATGTCCTTTCCCAGCCAACGTAGACTCTAGATTTGTCATGTATTGTCGGACCATGGGATCAATTATTTTCCTCTTATGTCAATCGATCGTGTCAATACTTAACATATTTAAACATGCCGTTTTATTAAGTTTATTTTGATTTTTGTTTATTTCAGTACGCTATCCTTGGTATGGACTGCCGTAGGTCCCCCTCGACCTGGTATATAAAACCACAAACGTTGCGACAGCCGCTATAGGTACGAATGGCGAGGTCTGTGTCTGTTCCCCAGTGTCGGTACTCTGGGGAGTTATCAGCAACCTCAGATTGTTGACTAATTGGCCAATCAAACCCGGTGAAAATTGTCCGGAAACACACAAACACGTCACTGCGCATGTCAACAAAAACAGGAAGCGTTGGTAAAGGACCATTTCTGATTGGTGGTTGTGAAGTTGTCTGAAGACTGCACAGATTGTCTTTATATCAGTGTGATATTAGTAGTCAAACTCTGACGACAGGTTTGGTTTTAAAATTGTGAATGAATTGTTATTTCTTCGCTTAGTCCCAGAGGTCGTCGGATAATTTCTGATATTCCATCCTTTCCAATTATGTCTCAGCTCCCATATCCATTTTATGTATGCTGCATATGCATGTATCTACTGTTTCATGGTCGCTTTAAATGGCTGATTCGATGTTTTTCATGAAACACAGACGTGGGGTGATATACTCTGAAAGCAAATGATAGAAAACATGTTTATATTTTAGTACAAATCGTGACCTCTACTTTAAATGACAGTAAAGAAACAAAGCCGTTTTTCTAACCGCTTCACTTCTAAACGTGTAAGACAAAAAAGTATGATGGGTTAAAAACGAGTATATCATCGTATCTTCTAGTGGGGAATGGTTTGAACATATATAATATATTATTTTGCTAAAACAGGGAACAATCTGAGTCTAGAATGTCAATGTAATATCATGAAGTTTGAACAGTAACAGTACATAGTAATTCGCACAACTGTCTCAGAAACTACCGCCAGATAATAATTGCGTTCTTCAAGGTCAATTTATTATTGATATAGATTGGTCAATTGAAATATACTGATACATATTGTTTATAAAAAGACAGTAAGTACGATGCATTAAAATTGTAGATAAGTTTTTTCAGACGTTTATTCACCTTGTGATGTTTTACAATATCTTTTTAGAGCAATGCTCTTGTCTGTAATTTAACATGATTTACAAGGTAGTTTTGTTTTTAATTTGAACCCGTTATATCATTTCACGGAATTCGAAGTAACTTTAATCGTGTATTCACTTTTTCAGAACACAAGACGAACTAAAGCATACAGTGGTTTCAACAGAAACGAAATACTAAAAACAGGTAGTAACTAGAACTCCATGGTACATGTAAAATAATGTATCGAGAGCACGAAAAGATCTATAACTTTGGATCATTGTTGTTAAATCGACTTTTTAATTTTAAATTATATCTTCAAATTTTTTTGATAATTTCTTATGACAATATGTAACATGATTCATTGTTTTGGTAGACGACTTTCTGTTTCAAAGGTGTTTTTCTATTGCAAACTATTTAGCTGACAAGATGCCACGGTTTTTATTTTCTAAAATTTAATGGCGTTACACATGAAGTATCACAATTTTTTTGTAATAAAAAACCTTCAAACGTATTTCAAATTTTTGCATTAATGTTACAATTGAGTGTCATACAATTGATTGACATTATAAATTGTGTCAGTGTCAAAGAATACTCTTCGAAAATCAATAATTCTAAAGCAGCATTTGTTTGGCAGTAGAAACACATTATAAAAAGTGTTTTCTTATACATTATAACGAAATATTCTAATTACAATAGTCATTAAATAAACAATCAATATTTTTTCGTTGCGAATTTTTTTCGTGATAGTTACTTAAATTAAAATATTTGCATCAGTTATATAATGGTTCATTGATTTAATGCAAGTTAGTATAATTCTACTAATTAATAAAGCACTTTTAAAGTAAAAAGAAGTACTCACTTCTTACTGGAGTTACCGGGTGAACAAGTGATGCTGCTGGCCCAACTCACAACTTTAAAATGCGTACACAGGATTTGAAAATCCAATGAAACTCTTACGAGAAACAGCCTCGGGGTTGGCTAGTCATCAATATAAACATAGGTAAAAGTTTGGCACTTGAACTTGAGACGAGCTGGAATCTAATATACATATATTTACATAACTTGACCGCGTATGGTAATGAACTTTTGGTATCAGAGGCAACTTCAAGGTAAATAAGAAGTAGCAATTTTTCAGTCATCTGTATTAACAATGCTGCTTCTTAATCTAATTGGATGATGCAATGTTTTTGTTGTTGTAAAGAAGGAGAAAGAAGACAATGACGACGATGATGATGATGATGACGACGAGATCAAGAAGGCATAGAAAATTACGAATGAAGACGATATGGCACTGGCGAGAGGAGAATGATTTTTTAAGAGAGAAGAAACAAATAATAAGGAAAAAGCCAATAAAACAAACAATCGAAATGCCTTCTATTGTTACAATCTTTATAACAATTATTGTGAGTTAAATTTAGATTTGCTGTCCTCTCGTTTTTATCTGGTTACACATGTAGATGTAATCACCGGTTCTGGGTTGGCAAGTTTACATCAATATACTGGTATATCTCAATTAACCTTAGCCCCAAGCTTTCTATTTATGTCATTACACGATGAGATTCCTTAGGGTATCGAAGATTTCAAATGTTAGCTAGATTCAGACCGTCCTTAAATGACCTTAGCTCTTGAAACGGCATGAATTAAAATATAACCAAATATTGATATATTAATCTATTTTTGTAGCACCTTTTATAAACTGACACAGGTACATTGTGTAGTCTTTATCGTCTGCTGTACTCGTGGCTTTGTTGTAAGCACACCTTTTATAAACTGACACAGGTACATTGTGTAGTCTTTATCGTCTGCTGTACTCGTGGCTTTGTAAGCACACCTTTTATAAACAGACACAGGCATGTTGTGTAGTCTTTATCGTCTGTCGTACTCGTGGCATTGTAAGCACATCTTTTATAAACAGACACAGGTACATTGTGTAGTCTTTATCGTCTGCTGTACTCGTGACTTTGTAAGCACACCTTTTATAAACTGACACAGGTACATTGTGTAGTCTTTATCGTCTGCTGTACTCGTGGCTTTGTAAGCACACCTTTTATAAACAGACACAGGCATGTTGTGTAGTTTTTATCGTCTGTCGTACTCGTGGCATTGTAAGCACATCTTTTATAAACAGACACAGGTACATTGTGTAGTCTTTATCGTCTGCTGTACTCGTGACTTTGTAAGCACACCTTTTATAAACTGACACAAGTACATTGTGTAGTCTTTATCGTCTGCCGTACTCGTGGCTTTGTAAGCACTTCTTTTATAAAATGACACAGGTACATTGTGTAGTCTTTATCGTCTACTGTACTCGTGGCTTTGTTGTAAGCACACCTTTTATAAACTGACACAGGCATGTTGTGTAGTCTTTATCGCCTGCTGTACTTGTGGCTTTGTAAGCACACCTTTTCTAAACAGACACAGGTACATTTTGTAGTCTTTATCGTCTGCTGTACTCGTGGCTTTGTAAGCACACCTTTTATAAACTGACACAAGTACATTTTGTAGTCTTTATTGTCTGCCGTACTCGTGGCTTTGTTGTAAGCATATCTTTTATAAACTGACACAGGTACATTGTGTAGTCTTTATCGTCTGCCGTACTCGTGGCTTTGTAAGCACATCTTTTATAAACAGACACAGGTACATTTTGTAGTCTTTATCGTCTGCCGTACTCGTGGCTTTGTAAGCACATCTTTTATAAACTGACACAGGTACATTTTGTAGTCTTTATCGTCTGCTGTACTCGTGGCTTTGTAAGCACACCTTTTATAAACTGACACAGGTACATTGTGTAGTCTTAATCGTCTGCTGTACTCGTGGCTTTGTAAGCACATCTTTTATAAACGGACACATGTACATTGTGTAGTCTTTATCGTCTGCTGTACTCGTGGCTTTGTAAGCACACCTTTTATAAACTGACACAGGTACATTTTGTAGTCTTTATCGTCTGCCGTACTCGTGGCTTTATTGTAAGCACATCTTTTATAAACACACACAGGTATATTGTGTAGTCTTTATCGTCTGCCGTACTCGTGACTTTGTAAGCACACCTTTTATAAACAGACACAGGTACATTGTGTAGTCTTTATCGTCTGCTGTACTCGTGACTTTGTAAGCACATCTTTTATAAACAGACACAGGTATATTTTGTAGTCTTTATCGTCTGCTGCACTCGTGGCTTTATTGTAAGCACATCTTTTATAAACAGACACAGGTACATTGTGTAGTCTTTATCGTCTGCCGTACTCGTGACTTTGTAAGCACATCTTTTATAAACAGACACAGGTACATTGTGTAGTCTTTATCGTCTGCCGTACTCATGGCTTTATTGTAAGCACATCTTTTAGAAACAGACACAGGTACATTGTGTAGCCTTTATCGTCTGCTGTACTCGTGACTTTGTAAGCACATCTTTTATAAACAGACACAGGTATATTTTGTAGTCTTTATCGTCTGCTGTACTCGTGGCTTTATTGTAAGCACATCTTTTATAAACAGACACATGTACATTTCGTAGTCTTTATCGTCTGCTGTACTCGTGGCTTTGTAAGCAGGGCCAAGTCAAATTAGTATAGATAATTTTGGCTGTAAGTAATTTATAAAATAAAACGTTTTACCGGTGAATTACCCTAATTGGCATGTTCTTTCATTTAAAAACAAAAAACACGACGTATTAAAGTTCAAGATTAATTAGGATATATCTTACTCAAAATTAAAGGAAGGCATTGCGGATGACATTGCATTACGAATGAAGTTTTCTTTGTAACTTTTGAACTTCCGAGTACGACGATGCGAATCCCATTTTGCTGCATTTGTACAGCAAGAGCTATCTGAAGCGGGGCTATTAATGTTCTTGGTCTTGTCGACTGCATAATAGCTTGACCAATCGCTGCAATCCTCACCTCTGGATCCACTATGTTAAAGAGATCAGTCAGGAAATGTCTGAGGGTATTTGTAAGAAAAGCGATGTTCCTTTCAGCAAAGGAGATTTCATCAGCGGAGGGATAGTTTGAAGGCTTTTATTAATTTTGCAGCTGTCATAATGATATTCTTCCTTTCCTCCTCTTCATTGATTGGTTTTGGCATTTCATAGAAATCTTGGAGTATAGTCGATACCGTCTTCTTTACAGTCACAACATTGCATTTGCCATTGACATCTGTAATCATCACAGACAATCCAAAATGATCAAGAATCTTCTCTTTCTTATGGACTACGCTGTATGCTTTTTCTCCGACTGGTAGTAGCTCTTTCATGTTTTTAACGTGATCTATGATTGAGGTTTGTTCTTCTTGGCTGTTTTTCAACATGTTCATGACCTCGTGCACCCCCCCCCCACAACTTAACGAACCAATATTTTTCTGAAGCCTTATGACCCACTGAAAACGAAATCGAGAGGTAACATTGTATAAACTGGGATTAACTTTCGGTTATGACGTCATCATTATGTAGTTATTTCTACGCAGGAAATGAAAAAATCGGATTTTAAGCTCAAAAATGGTAATTTCTTAGCAAATTTTTCATATTTGGCTTGACACAGCAAAAATGATTGCCAACAGCAAACTCTTTTTTCTAATCAGATATTTGACCTCTTATCAATCAGTAAATACAACACCAACAAAAAAACAATGTTAACATTGTATAAGCTCCGGTTATGACGTCATCAAGATGGCCGCCATCTCGAATTTCACTAACAATTGAAAAACAGTCATAACATTAACATTTGTCAACCGAACTAGACAAATGAGGTATCAAAATGACCACAGTAGAACAACAAATACATATCAGGACCATATAATCCAATATATGAAGTTATTTCTACGCAGGAAATGAAAAAATCGGATTTTATTGATGATAAATTTTGCTTTTCATTACAGTGAAGCCGTTTAACCCCGACCACTACACCGAATGTGCCCCCACCATCGATATCGAGGAGGAGAGTCCAGCTTCTCACCACACACTTCAGATTCTGTGTGGTATGGGCCGAGCAGAGCTGTTCCGGGACCTCACCCACAACACCCACGTCCTGTCCATCAACTCCGGGTCTGTATAATGCACTCCGTATTTTTTGTCCTTCAGACGGATACAGAGTGCCAAACATAGCTCATTATATCTGGTTCAACATCAAAACCATGTCATTCTACCATTTTCTGAGTCTCATGAGCGTGTATTTGTACCAAGCGCCTTGCGTGATTCTCGTGCATGGCCATCTCCCCGGGGGTGACGGGCCGCCGGTGTAACATCTTTACTTTACAGCGGGTAACGGGGGTGTCGCATCTTTATTTTACAGCGGGTAACGGGGGTGTAGCATATTTATTTTACAGCGGGTGACGGGCGGTGTCGCATCTTTATTTTACAGCGGGTGACGGGCGGTGTAGCATCTTTACAGCGGGTGACGGGCGGTGTAGCATCTTTACAGCGGGTGACGGGCGGTGTAACATCTTTACTCTCTTCCCTGATACTATTATTTTCTACTCTGTTTTTTGAGTGTATATAGTGTTCCAATATGGTTAGTGTAACGTTTTACTATATATTATCATGTTTGTCACTTAGTGGTGTTATTTTATCATCATCCGATGAACAAGCGGGTTCTGAGTCCTACCCGCTACACTCTATTTTACACGTTGGTTTCGGACATGGTGAAATTTGTTTGATTTGCCTGTGTTACATAATTCTACATTATAATTCAAGGCTACCTACGGAAAGCAATAGGGCTAGTCATATAAAAATATATTCGAAATTTCGAATAACTGACATTATTAAGAAGAAATCATTGAAATACAACATCAGATTAATCTTGTATGAAAATATGTGTGTAGGATACTACATGTTTGATGTTAATTACAATCTATCGATAATCTTAATATTTTCATTTTTTGAAGAAAATTTGTTATGCAATAGTAAATTACATATGTTAAATAATTGGAATTACCATGCTCCATATGTGAAATGCTAGCAACGATAATTACAAAGATGACGGTTTCATACATGTATGTAAAAACACACGTATCTTGGCATTATAGAAACTCAAATTTTGCTCCACATATAAAGATTAATAGAATCTTACATGGGTCTGTCAGGTGGAAAAGGATATCTCAACTCGAGTGAAATATTTTGACTGTCAACCCGAGGCTTGCCGAGGGTTGATGGTCAAAATCTTTCACGAGGGTTGAGATATCCCTGTCCACTTGACAGGCCAATGTAAGATTATTTTTCTCCCATACTTTAACGAGAAATGGTGATGAACGTCGCTGTGGGTAAAAATGGTCGTCGCATGTAATGATGACGTCACTGTCTAGCGCGTGTGGGCTGTCTTTTTCCCTACCCCGGTAAAAGACATATGCATGCAGAGTCATGTTTTTCCTAGCAACCGCGGGATAACCCTGTCAAGTATGGGAGAAACACGGTATCTCGGCCTTATGAAAGTATTTATAAGGCCGAGATACATGTTTTTTTTTTCTTTTTTTCTTTTTTATATGAAACCTATGTTTGTAATTATCGTTGTTAGCATTTCACATAAATATATGGAACATGGTAACTCCAACATACGTAAACCTGTGATCAGGAATGTTAAATAGAAACAAGGTCACGCATAATTAACCTATACAAATGTCTATATTTAGCATCTATATTCTATTCTGCCACTTGTACCGGTATATGGTACTCTCTACAAAGGAGAGCCTTTTCCTGACGAGACAAGACTACAAGGAGCCGAAGCATACCACTCATGGTAATACATGTATAGTTCTATTGTTTAGCGACATCACATGCGTAACACGAACACGTGTTCTGCGAGTTACGGTTACGTGAACATAGTAGGAAAGATAAGCATGCTAAGGAAGAACGCATGTCTATCAAGGTTGTATCACAGATCTGTCTATCTGTTTACCCTAGTGAAGGTTAGCTTAAAACCTCCCCTTTGCAACACATCTGTGTTATATATCAAGCTCTTACCTCGATCTAAACTCTGTTTTTAGAAACTTGACCTTTTATATATAAAAGTGTAAAAACATTGTATTCATTTCAGCTTATCGGAGTTACCTCCCTTCTATTGCAATATAGACCAAGTTTTTTTTTTTTTTTTTTTGGCGAGGGTTGGGGGGTATTTGGTAGATTGACTGATGAATGTACCTAACAGTCATGTGATGTTTTTTTTTTTAGAAAATAGAAGTCTACGAGATTTGATTTATTTTAATCGGAATATATATAATGTAACAGGAGCGAGACGGGACTGTTTGTTAATAACTACAAACTATACCCGGCTCCATACCTGTGTGTTTCAACCCAGGTTCTTAGGGTTTTGCTTGATTGTTGCCGGTGAAGGAAAACGAGACAAATACCTTTAACACGTAACACTATTTATTTATAACGACATATTACATATTATTTATTAAACGATGTATTACACAAGACGTGTAGGGCCCAACAACAACGAGACTAACACATATATTTACAAAATATCCTCCGACAACCCCTCCATACCCCACCTACAACCCTACCATCCTATATCTATAAACATTCCCCCTTCCTGCTTCCTAATACCCACCTCTGTTTAAAACCTGTTAGGCCCAGGAACTCCAATGGGGACAACCTACGTCATCGGAAGTGA
>SAYR01018661.1:0-10647 GCA_004382745.1 Argopecten irradians irradians
CAATGGAGAGTGATTTCGCTGTTTTACCGTCTGCCGCAGTGATATATCTACCGCGCAGTATTTATGACGACTAGTGGTGTGCGGTATTATCGGTATACCGATATAACCAGGTTCATTTTGAAAACGATACGTATCGCGGTACGATTTAGTCGTATCGGTTCACTCAGAATCATTCGGGGATTTCCGTATATTTCAGTGAAAATTTCGTTTTTGACGGGATATTTTTAAAATGAGAATTTGTATAAAAATTAAAACTAAAATATATATTTTAACAACATTTCAGACAAATGTACAGGTTAAGATGGATTTTTGGGATGTTATCATACGTAGATTATGATTGATCTTGTGCTTAGTAACGTTTCAAAATGGCGGCCTTCATAGGCACAAATGATAACCTCGTAAAAAATCCGAAGCAAAGGCAGTTGTATGGCAGCATTTTGGCCTTACAGTACGTAAAGGGGAAAGAAATAATGAGGAAAGCATCGCTGGATGTCGATTGTGTACGGCAATCGTTAAATGTAGTGGCGGAACAAGGAACCTGACGACTCACTTGCGTCGCCATCACCCAGCTACTGAGTCCCGTCCAGTAGTAACGTTAAGTGTTTGCAATACATCGAGCGGAAGTAACACAGACATTATCTCGCATTTTATAGATAAAAACAAGAATAAAAGTGATATATTGACAAAACATTTATTTCATACTCTTTTTAGGTGATTGACAGAAAAAAAACATGCAATTCTTATTATACAAAAATAATACCAAAATATCATGATATGTATCATAATACACTTATGATGTATCGTGATATATCGTGATACAAAATTTTTCGCGATACCCATCCCTAATGACGACGGGGGAAAACATAAGACGACCCGCGTTATGAAAATTAACATTTTATTTATTTTAATCAAATTGTTAGGAGGTGATAATAAGTGTAGTATTTACGCTAAGTTAATAACTTTTGCCACTCTACAAAATTATTAATCTCGTTTTACATTCCCATTTTAAAAATCAAAAACCGTTTCTGAAAGGTAGTAGGCCTTTAAGAGGTATCAAATAACAACAGCCTCGAAACTGATAACATATACCAGGTACCATTTTTAAGCAAAGTTGGTCGAGTTAAATGTGACTCATAGTCGGAGACCCACGGGTGATCGCACTACACTACGCTACACTTATCACCCATGGGCAAACTCATCGTAAAATCCTCGTAGGTAATTTATATACATGAAGAATTTGATTGGTTCCCGTACGTTTTTGCGATGGGATTTCATCCAATCAGAGTAAACGTTATATACAGTATACGGCAGCAGAAACAAGGATGGCCAACACTTGCACCTGGCGAATGTTTGGGTACACGATACTGTAGGCGCACGAGCGGTGTATACAAGTGTGTGTATGGGTCAGGTAAACTATGAACAAAAGCGTTCTTAGCTTCGTTCATAGCAGTTTAGGACTTTATTAGGTATTTCTGTGATAATATTATGCTTTATTAGGGCAGAAATAGGTATTGTCATATGAGTGTTTTATACTAATAGTCTTAATGTTATTAAATATAAGGTATTGATTAGGGCATACGTATGTTGTAGCTCAACATCATGGAGCCAACACCGCCCTGACCATTGTAACCATGCAAACACAGCTGGTTAACACTCACCGTGGTCAACAACTCCATTCTACCCTTGGTGTCATACCTCCATCCTCACCATAGTACCATGACCTATATGGTCATATGAGATAGTTTTGGAAGATAGATATCTGTATGATTTGTTCTTGATCATTTCTACACAAAACTAGCATGTTTTTTATGGGTGCCGCCATTTTTTGTTTATCTTCAAGGTAATAAACCAGCTTTCATTCTGAAGAGTTCCGAACTATCGAGTATTCTAATTGATCAATTCTAGTATGTGAATTAGCATATTCTATGAGGATTTTATGATGAGTTTGCCCAGGGTGATATAAGTGTAGCGTAGTGTAGTGCGATCACCAGTAGGTGTCCGACGATGAATGTGACTGTGTTTGTCATTTTATGTTTTTAAATCTTTATAGGTCTACCTTACCTGGAAAGGTGTATGGATGACTGGAGCGGAATATGTGTCCAACTCTGGAACAAGGTATGAACTCTAATTTTTTAAGGACCAAGAGATTTCAAGGCTCATTGGGGGAAATAGTGTTTGTATATGCCAAAATGGAAATAAGTCACTAAGCATGGGTTCTATCCAAATTTGGCCAAAAGCATTGGGAGACGGAAACTAGCTTTGTACAATTCTTTTGCTCTAACCCCTCCTAGGGCAGAATATAACGGGCACAATAGGGGGAACTAGAATTTATTCTTTTAAATCATTGCTAGTGCCTAAAGTTTTGCAATGCAATTTTAACCCTTGGCTGAAACCTTCAATAAGACGATGGGGCAGTGAGGTGGCAGGGTCCAATAGGGAGAAATTAGTAGATTTGTTCGTTAAAAATCTTTGAGGAAATACACACTTAGTTTTGTACCTCCCTCCCAGCACGATTTGGGGAATCAATCCAGCTCCCCATAATGCGTCTGGGGGTTTTCCGGGTTCTCTCCGATGTGTGTCTCCGTTCCAGACTCCTTTGGTAATGGTAGATCCCTGGAGATCTGGTTAGGGGGGTGCAACGTGGTGTGTCATGAAGATCTAGGCTAACCAGGTGAGCCGATACAGGCCCTCCTGGACCCCTTGTGTTTGTTAACTGGTTTGTTAAGATTGAGACATGTATTGTTATGTAACGGTTAAAAAATTTTCAACTATGTATACATGATTTGATCTGGGAGAGATAGCATGTGTTTTTATTTGTTGGTTGTTGTATAGTTAAACCTATCAAAACAAATTCAACTGAATAAGCTAAATACTTCTAGGTGCTTTTTCATAATAGTAATCTTCATTTACGCACTGTAAAATGATGTTTAACTTACCTCCAAGTTTTTAGCTTGCCAATTCGAAGAATAGGGGGAGCTAATGTTGTGACCCGGCTTCGGCGTCGTGTCGCGTTGGCATCCCATTTCACGTTAAAGTGTTTGAGCAAGTTTCTATTTTGTCTATTGTTTAAGCTTAAGTCATCATAAATGTTTTATGATTTGTATTTTTCTCTGATGTGTATGGATGCTGAACGGCATATAGGGGGTTTTTGAGTCTGTCTAATTTGTTATTTCCATTATTAAAATAGTAAATACTTGAACATCAACTTCTTCTGAATAGCGCGAGCCGTTGTGCGTTCTCCAACAGCTCTTGTTTTGTTTTAATTGATACTGATATTGTCTGTTGCCTATCATGTATGTCCGCCCATTCACACTGTTTCGTTTGTACGTCAACTATCAATTCTTTATAACTACTTGTCATAATTAAATCAGATTTGAACTGGTAGCATCCTATGGACTTGGGACTCAAAATTGTACAAATGATTGGTTTGACCCCGTTTAGGACCGATTGCCTATTTTCATATAAATGACCTCTTCTCGAAACCTTAAAGCCATTAATGGCACTTAATATTGCATTGGTGGCATTGTTTAAGCATAAGTTCATCATAAATGTTTATGATTTTATTTTCCGTTCTGGAGTAATGTGTATGACGCTGAAATGTGATAATACAACCAATTAGGGGCCCTTTAGTTTTTTTTTGAGTCTTTAAGTTGTTCATTTATCCATGTTTAAATAGTAAATACTGCTAACATCAACTTGTCTCTGAATATGCGAGCTTTGCTGTTCTCCAACAGCTAATTGTTGTATAACGGTGGCCGTCTGGTCCACTTGCAGGGGGCAGGGCTCAAAAGTTGGAAAAGTAAAAATCTTTAAAATCTGTCTTCTTCTGAAGGTAATGATGGGTAGTTTGTTTCTAATTTGGTCTAAAGCTACCTTGGTATAATTTGTTCTAAATTGGGTCTAAAGTACCTTGGTTAATTGTTCTAAATTGCGTCTTAAAGCTACCTTGGGTTAAATTTTGTCTATTTGGTCTTAAATCTACCTTTGGGTAATTTGTCCTAATTGGTCTAAAGCCTACCTTGGGTTAATTTGTCCTAGATTTGGTCAAAGCTACCTTGGGTTAATTTTTTGTTTCTAGCTACCTGGTAATGGTTCTTTTCTAAAGCTACCTTGGTTAATTTGTTCATTATTTTGCTTTAAAGCTACTTGGCGTTAATTTTTGCCTAATTCGTCTAAAGCTACCTTGGGATAATTTGTCCTAATTGCGTCTAAAGCTACCTTGGAGATTAATTTGTTCTAATTTGTCTAAAGCTACCTTGCGGTTAATTTGTTCCTAATTTGCGTCTAAAGCACCTTTGGGTTACATTTGTTCTAATTTGGTCTAAAGCTACATTGGTTATGTTCTAAATTTCGTCTACTCTTAATAGCTAATTTGTCTTTGTCCTAAAGCTACCTTGGGTTAATTGGTTCTAATTTGCGTCTAAAGCTACCTCTGGTTAATTTGTCCTAAAATTGGTCTAAAGCCTTCCCCTTGGTTAATTTGTTATTTGGTCTAAGCTCTTGGTAATTCTAATGTCTGAAGCTACTTGGGTTACATTTGCTTCTAATTGTGATCTAAAGCTACCTTGGGTTAATTGTTGCTGTAATTTGGTCTAACAGCTACCTTTTGGCGTTAATTTTGTTCCTAATTTGGTCTAAAGCTACCTTGGGTTAATTTCGTTGCTAATTTGTCTAAAGCTACCTGGGTTAATTTTTCGCTAATTTGGTCCTAAAGCTACCTTTGGGTTACATTTGTTCTTAATTTTGTCTAAAAGTACCTTTGCGGGTTAATTTGTTCTACATTTGGTTTTCTAAAGCTACCTTGGGTTAATTTGTTCTAATTTTGGTTTAAGCTCCTTGGTTGTTAATTCATGCTCCTAATTTGCCGTCTAAAGCTACCTTAGGGTTAATTTGTCCTAATTTGGTCTAAAGCTACGCTAGGCATGTCCTAATTTGGTCCCAAAATAACTAAGGTAATTGTTTTGGTCTAAAATGCCTACCTTGGGTTAATTTGTTCTAATTGGTCTTAAAGGCCTACCTTGGGTTAATTTGTTCTAATTTGGTCTAAGTACCTTGGGTTAAATTTGTTCTAATTTGGTTCTAAAGCTACCCTTGGGTTAATTTGTTCTAATTTGGTCTAAAGCTACCTTGGGTTAAATTTGTCCTAATTTGGTCTAAAGCTTACCTGGGTTAATTGTGTTCTTAATTGTCTAAAGCTACCTTTGGGTTAAATTGCTTCCTAATTTGGTCTAAAGCTACCTTGGTTAATTTTCCTAATTTATGTCTAAAGCTACCTTGGCGTTAATTTGTCCTAAATTGGTCTTAAAGCTTACCTTGGGGTTAATTTGTCTAATTTGGTCTAAAGCTACATTGGCGTAATTTGTTCTACATTTGGTATAATGCTACCTTGGGTTAATTTTTCTATTTGGTCAGAAGCTTACCTTGGCGTTAATCTTGTTCTAATTGCTCTAAAGCTACCTTGGGTTATTTGTTCTAACTTTTGGATCCTTAATGCTACTTGCATTTAATTTGTGCCTGAATTTGGGTCTAAAGCTACTTGGGTTATTTGTTTCTATTTGGTCTAAACGCCTACCTTGGGTTAATTTTTTCTAATTTGGTCTAAAGCCTACCTTGGTTAATTTGCTTCTTATTTTTGGTCTAAGCTACCTTCGGTTAATTCTGTTTCTATGTCTGGTCAAAAAGCTACTTGGGTTAATTTGTTCTAATTTGGTTAAAGCTACATTGGGTTAAATTTGTTCTATTTGGTCTAAAGTCACCTTGGGTAATTTGTTCTAATTTGGTCTAAATTTGCGTCTAATGTTCCAGATTTGCGTCTACAGCTAGCTTGGCGTTTAATTTGTTCTATTTTGCCGTGCTAATTAAGCTACCTTGGGTTAATTTGTTCTAATGTTGGTTAAAAGCTACCCTTGGTTGAACTTTTTCTACTTGTCTTAAGCTACCTTGGGTTGATTTGTCCTAATTTGTCTAAACCTACTTGGGTTAATTTGTCCTAATTTTTGGTCTAAGCTACCTTGGGTTAATTTGTTCTAATTGGCCTCAAAATACTTGGGTATTTGTGCCTAAATTGGGTCTAAAGCTACCTTGCGGATAATTTGTTTTTCTAATTTGGTCTAAAGCTACCTTGGTAATTTGTTCTGATTTGGTTAAAGCTACCTTGGGTTAATTTGTTCTAAATTGGCTCTAAAGCTACCTTGGGTTAATTTGTTCTAATTTGGTCTAAAGCCACCTGGGGGTTAATTTGTTCCTGTTTGGTCTAAAGCTACGCCTTGGGGTTAATTTGTTCTTATTGTGTCCTAAAAGCTCCTTGGGTTAATTTTGTTCTAATTTGGTCTAAAAGCTACATTGGGTTAATTTGTTCTATTTGGTCTAAAGCTACCTTGCGTTTAATTTGTTCTAATTTGGTCTAAAGCTAGCCTTGGGTTAATTTGTTCATAATTGCGTCTAATGCTACCTTCGGTTAATTGGTTCTAAGTTGGTCTAAATGTCTACTATTGGTTAATTTTGTCCTGATTTGGTCTAAGCTAACTTGGGTTAATTTGTTCATTTTGTTCTAAACAAGCTACCTTGGGTAATTTGTCTGATTTGGGTCTAAGCTACCTTGGTGTTAATTTGTTCTATTTGGTCTATAATCTACTTGGCGTTAATTTTGTTCTAATTTTGCGTCTAAAGCTACCTTCGGTTTGATTTGTCATAATTTGGTCTAAGCTACTTGGGTTCAATTTGTCCTAATTTGGTCTAAAGCTACCCTTGGTGTTATTTGTTCTAACTTGGTCTTAAGCTACCTTGGGTTGTTTGTCCCTAATTTGGGTCTAAAAGCTTACCTTGGGTTAATTGTGTCCTAATTGGTTCTAAAGCTACCTTGGGTTTAATTTGTTTCTAATTTTGGCCTAAAATATCTTGGGTTAATTTGTCCTTAAATTGGTCTAAAAGCTACCTTGGGTTAAATTTGTTCTGGATTTGGTCTAAAGCTACCTTGGCGTTAATTTGTTCTAACTTTAGTCTAAGCTACCTTGATTAATTTGTCCTAATTTGTCTAAAGCAACCTTGGCGTTAATCTTGTTCTACTTGGTCTATAAAAGCCTACTTTGGTCAATTTGTTCTTAATTTGGTCTAAAGCTACCTTGGTTAATTTGTCCTAGTAAGGACTTGTGTGGTACGGACGTAGTCATTGTCATACAAGCTACCTTGGGTCTGATTTGTTCATAATTTGCGTCTAAAGCTACCTTGGCGTTAATTGTTCTAATTTTGGTCTAAGCGCTATCCTGGTTAATTTGTTCTTAATTGGTCTTAAAAGCTACCTTGGGAGTTAATTTTATTGGTCAATCTTCGAAGCTTAATTTGTCTAAAGCTACCTTTGGGTTACCCTATTTGTTCTAATTTGGTCTTAAAGCTACCTTGGGTTAATTTGTCCTAATTTGGTCTAAAGCTTACCTTGGGCTAATTTGTTTTTTCTCTAATTTGTCTAAAGCTACCTTGGTTAATTTGTTCTAATTTTGGTCTAAAAAAAGCCTACTTGCCGTTTAATTTGTTCCTAAATTGGTCTAAAGCTACCTTGGTTAATTTGTCGCTAATTGGTCTAAGCTACCTTGGCGTTTAATTTGTTCTAAATTTGGTCTAAAGCTACCTTGGGTAATTTCGTTTCTGATTTGCGTCTAAAAGCTACCTTGGAGGTTAATTTTGTCTCTAATTTAGTCTAAAGCTACTTGAATTAATTTGTTCCTAATTTGTTAAAGCTACATTGGGTTTAAGATTTGTTCTATTTGGTCAAAGCTACCTTTGGTCAATTTGTTATAATTTGGTCTAAAGCTACTTGGGTTAATTTGTCTTAAATTGTGTCTAAAGGCTTACCTTGAATTGATTTGTCATAAATTTGGTCTAAAGCTACCTTGGGTTAATTTGTTTCTAATTGCGTTCTAAGTCCGTCTGGGTTAATTTGTTCTTAATTGGTCTAGAAGCTACCTTGGGTTAATTTGTCCTAATTTGGTCTAAAGTACCTTGGGTTAATTTTGTTCTATTTTTGGTCTAAGCTACTTGGGGTTAATTTGCTTCTAATTTGGTCTAAAGCTACCTTGGGGTAATTTGTCCTATTTGTCTTAAAGCTTACTTTGCGGCTATTTGGTTTCTATTTGGTTCTAAAGCTGCCTTTTGCGTCAATTTGTCTAATTGGTCTAAAGCTACCTTGGGTAAGTTGTCCTTAAATTTGTCTTAAAGTACCTTGGGTTGATTTGTTCATAATTTTGGTCTAAAGCTACCCTTGGGTTAATTTGTTTCTAATTTTGGTCTAAGGCTACCTTGGCGTTAATTTGCTTCTTAATTGTCTAAAGCTACCTTGGGTTAATTTTCCTAATTTCGTCTAAAGCTACTTGGGTTAATTTTGTTTCTAATTTTGGTCTAAAGCCTACCTTGGGTTAATTTGTTCTAATTTGGTCTAAAGCTAACTTGGGTTAATTTGTCCTAATTTGGGTCTAAAGCTACCTTGGGCTCCTTTGTTCTAATTTGAGTGTTAAAACTACCTTGGGTTAATTTGTCCTAAATTCCGGTCTAAAGCTACCTTGGGTGATTTGTCAAATCATTTGGTCTAAAGCTACCTTGGGTTAATTTGTTCCTAATTTGCGTCTAAAGCTACCTTGCGGTTAATTTGGTTCTAATTTTGGTCTAAAGCTACCTTGGGTTAATTTGTTCTGATTTGGTCTAAGTCTACCTTGGGTTAATTTTTCTTAATTAGTCAAAGCCTACCTTGGATTAATTTTGTCCTACATGTTGGTGCTAAAGCTACCTTGCGTTAAATTTGTTCTATTTGGTCTTAAATGCTACCTTTGTCAATTTGTTCTAATTTGGTCTAAAGCTAACTTTGGGTTAATTTGTCCTTAAATTGGTCTACACACTACCCTTGGGTTGATTTGTCATAATTTGGTCCTAAAGCTACCTTGGAGTTAATTTGTTCTTAATTTGGTCTCCTAAGGCTACCTTGGGTTAATTTGTTCTTAATTGTACTAAAGCCTACCTGGGTTAATTTGTCCTAATTTGCGTCTAAAGCTACCTTGTGGTTAATTTGTTCTAATTTGTCTTAAAGCTACCCTTGGGTTAATTTGTTCTAATTTTGTCTACAAAGCTACCTTGCGTTAATTTGTCCTATATTTGAGCATGCTATTGTTCTATTTGAAGCTACCTGGATGTAATGTTAGCTACGGTTATTTGTTCTAATTTTGGTCTAAAGGCTTACCTTGGGTTTACCTTTTTCTAATTTGGTTCTAAAGCTACCTTGAGTTAAGGGAACCCAATTTGATATAACAGTAGGTGTAGATCTCCCAGGGGCCAAGGGATGAAGGCCCCATTAAAGGAAAATGTAGCAAATCCTTTAATTCTTTCCTGTAAGAAAGTTTTAGATTAACTTCAACTTAAAGTTTTGTTCTCGGCCTGTAACAAATGTGACGATACAGGGCCCAATGGCATCTTACATGTTAAATATTACTCAATTGTAACATGTTTAATTGAGTCAGAAATGTTTGTTGGAAAGATGCCATATTATAGAACCTTTGCATTGCGAACAAACGTCTAAGTAACTTTTAGTTCATGTCAAAATCGCCAAATATACAAAATTGCTTAGATGTCCCGCCTATTTTTGTTTGTTTGTTGAACTTAAGATAGATGTTGTTTGCAGAGATAGTGGGACCTTTAGACACCTGTAACTTTGTAGAGATATATAGTCAGAATTTCGGGACAACCTGTGTACAATGTCTCTTGTTTATATTAGCTGACATTATAGATTTGTGGAGGAAGATTATCATTTTATAACTTCAAGTGTTACTTACGTCATTTTGTGCAATGCGATGTTATCACTGACCCATAATTAAATGTAGTTGACGTCGTAGAAGAAAATCTTATGTGGTCACCAGTGCTGCATCCTAAACACATAATACTAATGACAGGTTTTTGGTTCGGATTGGTTCAACTATGATTGTTTCTGTATGGATTTTGTTTTGCATGGGTAATTTAAAAAATAGAGGGAAATGAAATCGCTTTTATGGTGTTACATGCTTTATGGAATTGGTTTTTGTGTAAACATGAATTATATGTTTCAGATCGCCCACGATGCCTGGTGGACTGTTTGCCAGGATCCGACGAGTTCTTCCTTCCCCAATGTTGCGGGCTTACGCATAACGGCCATTGGACGTTGGGAGGGGAAATCCTTGAAATATCCATTTAGGGTAGGGTAAAAAAGTCAAATATAGGACAATTGATCCATGATTATGGCTACTTAAATGTTATAAAAAATAGAAAATTCTCATACTGTAATCAAATTCTATAAAATCTCAAACACTGACAGATCAACTTTTGTTGCTGTATCAACTTTGCTCTCTAAATACATACATTGCTAAACCATATTTAAGAGAAACTAAGTGTGCTGTTTTGAAAAAATTTTGTTTTTTCATGGATTGCTGTTTATGTTAACCACAATATTGAAACAAATCTTTGCTCTACTGCGTTATACGAATTATGATGAATCGATCGATATGATTGCATTGTGATACGTCTAACGACTGATGGATTGATGATAATGCATGAGATATGATGATGGATGATGATGATGCTGATGCATGATCTTTATTTTTCTTCAATAGGGTGTGGATGTGTGCGAGTGCAAAT
>SAYR01018788.1:0-21880 GCA_004382745.1 Argopecten irradians irradians
AATGACCAATACTGATATACAATATAATGAACTTATATACAATATAATGACCAATACTGATATACAATATAATGACCAATACTGATATACAATATAATGACCAATACCGATATACAATATAATGACCAATACTGATATACAATACAATGACCAATACTGATACACAATATGACCAGTACTGATATACAATACAATGACCAATACTGATATAAAATATAATGACCAGATATACAATCTAATGACCAATACTGATATAAAATAAAATGACCTGATATACAATACAATGACCAATACTGATATACATTATGACCAATACTGATATACATTATAATGACCAATACTGATATACAATATAATGACCGAAACTGATATACAATATAATGACCTGATATACAATATAATGACCAATACTTATATACAATATAATGACCAATACTGATATACAATATAATGACCAATACTGATATACAATACAATGACCAATACTGATACACAATAGGACCAGTACTGATATACAATACAATGACCAATACTGATATAAAATACAATGACCTGATATACAATCTAATGACCAATACTAATATAAAATAAAATGACCTCATATACAATACAATGACCAATACTGATATACATTATGACCAATACTGATATACAATATAATGACCAATACTGATATACAATATAATGACCAATACTGATATACAATATAATGACCAATACTGATATACAATATAATGACCAATACTGATATACAATATACTGACCAATACTGATATACAATATACTGACCAATACTGATATACAATACAATGAACAATACTGATATACAATACAAATGACCAATACTGATATACAATATAATGACCAATACTGATTAAATTAACAAATCAAATGGAAACCAATTTTAACCTTGAAAATATTTTACATTTAACAAATTGGAAAAAAAAAAACCCCAATACTGATATACAATATAATGAACCAATACTGATATACAATATAATGACCAATACTGATATACAATATAATGACCAATACTGATATACAATACAATGAAACAATACTGTATATACAATACAATGACCATAACTGATATATCAATACAATTGACCAATACTGAATATACAATATAATGAACCATACTGATATACAATATCTGACAATACTGATATACCAAATATAATGACCAATACTGATATACAATACAAATACAATACTGATATACAATAACAATGCGCCAATACTGATATAAACATTATGACCAATACTGATATACAATATAATAAACCAATACTGATATACAATATAATGACCAAATAACTGATATACAATACAATGAGCCAATACTGATATACAATACAATGACCACTGATGATATACAATATATGACCAATACTGATATACAATATAATCGACCAATACTGTATACAATAAAATGAACCAATACTTGATAATATCAATATAATGACCAATACTGATATAACAATATAATGACCATACTGATATGAAATATAATGACCAATACTGGATATACAATATAAATTCACCAATACTGATATACAATATAAAAATGAACCAATACTGATATACATACAATGACCAATAGCTTGATATACCAATATAATGACCAAATACTGGATAATCAATATAATGACGCAATACTGATATAACAATATAATGAAACCAATGTACCGATATACAATAAATGACCAATACTGATATAACAATACAATGACCAAATACTGGATACACAATAATGAACATACGATATACAATCAATGACAGGCAATACTGATATAAAATATAATGGACGCAGATATACAATCTAATGACCAAATACTGATATAAAATAAAAATGACCTGAATAATACAATACACATGACCAATACTGATAACATTAATGACCAAATACTGAATATACAGATATAATGACCAATACTGATATACAATATAATGACCAAATACTGATATAACAATACAATTGACCAATACTGATATACAATACGAATGACCAATGACTGATATACAATATAATGACCAATACTGATATACAATATAAATGACCAATACTGATTATACAATAAATGACCAATACGATATACAATATAATGACCCGAATACTGATAATACAATATAATGGACCAATACTGATATGAAATAATAATGACCAATACTGATATACATATATTCACCAAAATACTGGATATAACAATAGTAATGACGCAAAAAATGACTGATAGATACAATAACAAATGACCAATACTGATACATATAATGACAATACTGATATACATATATGACCAATACTGATATACAATATAATGACCTACTGATATCAATACAATGAACAATACTGATAATACAATACAATGACCATACTGATATAACATTATGACCAATACTGATATACAATATAATGACCAATACTGATATACAAATATAATGACAATACTGATATACAATACAATGGACCCAAATAACTGATTATACATATAATGACGCAATACTGATATACAATAAAATGAAACCAATACTGATATACAATATAATGACCAATACTGATATACAATATTAATGACCAATACTGATATGAAATATAATGACCAATAACTGAATATACAATTAAATTCACCAAATACTGATATACAATATAATGACGCAATACTGATATACATATACATAATGAATACAATAAGACCAATACTGATAACAATATAATGACCCCAAATACTGATATACAATACAATGACCAATAGCTGATATACAATACAATTGACCAATCACTGATATACAATGTAATGAGGCAATACTGTATATTACAATATAATGACGAATACTGTATACATACAATGACCAATTACTGCATATACATTAATGACCAAGTACTGTATTACAATATAATGAACCAATACTGATATACAATACAATGACCAATACTGAATATACAATATATAATGACAAATGCTGAATATGAAATATAATGACCAATACTGATATACAATATATTCACCAATACTGATATAACATATAATGACCAAAGTACTGATATACAGTATAAACCAATACTGGAATATTACAATATAATGACCAATACTGATATACAATATATGACCAATAACTGATATACAATAACAATGACCAATACTTGATATTACAATACAATTGACCAATACTGATATACAATATATCACCATAGCTGATATAGCATAAATGACCAATACTGATATACATATAATGACCAATACTGGATATACATTATAATGACATAGCTGATATACAATATAATGACCAATAACTGGGATTAGCATACAATGAATTATGGAATATACAAGACAAATACTGGATATACAATATGAATTACGATTCATAACCATATCTGGGATATACAATATACATACGATACATACCAAACTGATATACAATATATACCAGGTACTGAATATCATATACAGAGCCAATACTGGATATACAATATAAGAACCATACTGATAAAACAATCAATGACCAATACTGAATACAATATAAATGACAACGCTGATATACAATACAATGAACGAATACTGATATAAAATAAAATGACCAATGATAATAACAAATAGCATGACCAACTGATTATACATTAATGACCAATACTGAATATACAATAATAATGACGCAAATACTGATATAAACAATATAAATGACGCATACTGATATACAGATACAATGACCATGACTGATATACAATATAAATGACCAATACTGATATACAATATAATGACTATACGGAATAACTGAAATATTATTACAATATACTGAGCTGATACTAAAGCAATACTGAATATACAGTATCATGACCAATACAATATAATACAATAATGAACAATACTGATATACAATACAATGAATGGATCTGCAATATAACATAGATATACAATATAATGACCAATACTGATATAGCAATTTAATGAATAGAATACATTGCAATACTGATATACAATTATAATGACCAATACTGGGATATACAATATTCACATCTGAATATATGACCATACTGATATACAATACAATGACGCAATACTGGATATACAATATAATGACCAAATATGATATACAATATAAATGACCATTACTGATAATACATATAATGACAATACTGATAATACAATATAATGACCAATAACGATATACAATATAATATGCCAATACTGATTAATACAATAATAATGAACCAAATACTGATATAACATATAATGACCAATACTGATATAACAATATAATGACCAATACTGGTATACCTAACGGCATATGACCTGATATAACATATAATGACAATACTGATATACAATATAATGACCGCAATACTGATATACAATATAAAGAAAATAACTGATATATAATACAATTGACCAATACTGATATACAATATAATTGACCTCTGATATACCAAAATAATGACCAATACTGTATATCAATATAATGACCAATACTGATTATTTACATACAATGACGCAATACTGATATACAATACAATGACCAATACCGATATATACAGATACAAATGACTCTAAAAATTATAGGCCATACTGATATACAATACAATGACCAATAACTTGATACACAATATGGACCGTACTGATATAGCAATACATGACCCAATACTTGGATATAAAAATAATGGGCCTGATATACAATTATATGACCAATACTGGGGTATAAAATTAAATGACCTGATATACATACAATTGACGCATATTAATTAACATTATGGACAATACTGGATATTCAATAATAATGACCAAATACTGAATCATATGCCATAGATATTACAATATAATGACCAATACTGATATACGATTAATGACCAAATCTTATGATCATACAATATAATGACGCAATACTGATATACAATATAATGACGCAAATACTGATATAAGTATACTGACGGCAATACTGATATACAATATAAATGACCAATACTGATATAACATACAATGAACAATACTTGGATATACAATACAATGACCAATAACTGGATATACAGATACAATGACGCAATACTGATATACAATTTAATGACCAATACCGATATACAATATACATGGACCAATACTGATATACAATAGCATGACCATACTTGATATAAATCAAGTACTGATACATATGACCAATACTGAATATACAATACAATGACGCAATACTGAATATACAATAATAATGACGCAAATACTGATATACAATATAATGACTATTACTGATATACAATATAATGAGCCAATACTGATATACAATATAAGCGAATTATCAATGAGCAATACTGTATCAATACAATGACCATACTATCTATAATGATATACAATTAGATATTGAAATGACCATACTGAATATACAATACAATGACCAATAGCTGATATACATATACAATGACAATTACTGATATAACAATTAAGACGCAATACTGAATATTCAATATAAATGACCAATACTGATATACAACATGACCATAATTAAAATGACGCAATACTGATATTACAATATAAAACATATATTACAAAAAGACCAATACTGATATACAATATAAATGACCAATATACTGATATAAAGACCAATAATTTACATATAATGACCAATACTGTATAATAAATATAATTACCAGCAATACTGATGATAGCAGTACAATGACCAAGAACTGAATATACAATTATGACCAATACTGATATAAATATAAATGACCATACTAATACATATGAGAATACTGATAACATATAATGACCAATACTGATATACAATAATAATGACCAGATACTGGATATACAATACAATGCCAAATACTGAATTAGCTAATATAATGACCAATACTGATATACATATCATGACCAAATCATACAATAATGACTATAACAATATAATGACCAAGACTTTTAGACAGACTATATACAATATAATGACCAAGTATAACTAAGACATATGAAAAACGAATGAACAATCTGATAGCCTAATGAACTCTGATATACGAATATAATGACGCATACTGATATACAATGCAATGACCAATACTGATATGAAATATAATAACCAATACTGATATACAATTATATGACCTAATACTGATATACAATATAATGCCAATACTGATATAACATATAATGACCAACTATTTCATTAATGACTATGTATTACAATATAAAATTTGAACATAAACAATAATGATATACAATATAATGACGCAATACTGATATACAATACATGACCAATACTGGATATACAATACAATGGACCAATACTGATAACAATATAATCACCTGAATAATAAGGGCACTTCGTGATAACAATATAATGACCAATACTGATATACAATATAATGACCAATACTGGAATACAATATAATGACAGTTACTGATATACAATATAATGACCAGTACCTGATATAGCAATATAAAGACCAATACTGATATACATATACAATGACGCAATAGCTTGCTATAAATATGAAGCCAATACTGATATCAATACAATGACAATACTGATTACCAAATACAATGACCTACGATACACAATAACGATACTATACATAAAATGCAACTGTTAATAGACCAAATACTCTAGAAATATGATAAATAAAATAAGACCTGATATACCAATACAATGAGCAATCTGATATACATTATGACCAATACTGATATACAATATAATGACCAATACGATATAACAATATAATGGACCAATACTGATATACAGTACAATGACGCAATCACTAGGATATACAATATAATGATCCAATACTGCATATCACCACACAATAAATGAACCAATACTGATATACCAATATACTGACATATAACTATACAATATAATGACGCAATACTAAAGAAATACTGATAACAATATAATGAACCAATACTGATATACATACAATGACCAATACTGATATACAAATACGACTAATTCACCAAATGACCAACTCAAGATATATCCAATATATGACGCAATTTGATATACACATATAATGACAATAGTGATATAGCAATATGCACCGATACGATTGACGCACATACCGATATACAATAACAATGACCAAATACTGAAATCACAATATAATGGCCAGTACTGATATACAAATTAATGGACCATCTGGATATAAAATCTGATATACAATATAATGACCAATACTGATGTAATAAGTGCCGAATAAATAAATGACTAACCGAATAACATTGACCTATACAATATAATGACCACAATACTGATATACAAATAATGACGCATACTGATATACAATACAATGACCAAATACTGATATACAATTTAATGACCAAAATACCGATATAACAATTATGGAAAAAAAAAACCTAAACGATACAATATAGACTAGATAACATATAGACCAATACTATATACATTACAAGACACGTGATATAAATGAAGCAATGATATAATCATATACAATGAACCATATACTGATATCATAATAATGACTCATACCGTGATATACCATATAAATGACCTATGATATATCATATAATGTCACGGAGCCACATACTGGGGATATAATACAATATGAGCCAATACTGATATACAATATAATGACGCATAACTGGGATATACAATATAATGACCAATACTCGATATACAAATAAAGACCCAAGTTACTGGGATATATGCAATACAATGACCAAACTCCTTTGGGGGAAAGAAAAATGAGATACGATTAAATACAATATGATTACAAATTTCACTACTGATATACAATATAAATGACCAATACTGATATAATCCGATATCAATCATATGACCAATACTGATATACAATAAAATGACCTGATATACAATATAATGACCAATACTATAACTATTAAGCCAATACTACAATATATGAACCAATACTGATATACAATATAATGACTACATCATATCATCGATATAATATAATGACCAATACTGATATAGCAATATAATGACGCAATACTGATATACAATATAATAGACCAACTACTGATGTATCATATATAATGACCATTACTGATATACAATACAATGACCAATACTGATAACAATTACTGACCAAATACTGATATAACATACAAAAAATAGTACAAAAGTGACGGAAGTACCTGATATACAATATAATGACGCATCTGATATATACAACTAATAATGACGCAATACGGAATATAAAAAACAACCTGATAAATGATGACCAATTACTGAATATTATGCCAATACGAATTATATGACCAATACTGAATATACAAATACATGACCAATCTGATATACAATACAATGACATCTGATATACAATATATTCATACATATAAGACCAATACTGGATATACAAATACAATGACTATTTACTGATTATACAATATAATGACGGCAATACTGATATACAATATAATGACCAATACTGATATACAATAACAATGACCATACTGATAGTAACCAATGATACAATACTGACCAATACTGATATATAATACGAATGTACCTAATAAACTGAATACTAATTACAAATATAAATGACCTCATATACAATAAATGACCAATACTGATTAACATTAAGGACCATCTGATATACAATACAATCGACCAATACTGATCTACATGATATAATGACCTATACTGATATACAATAAAATGAACCAATTGATATACATACAATGACCAATTGCTGATATAACATATAATGACGCAATACTGTATATACAATACAATGACCAAATACAGTTACAATGACATACTAAACCAATATACACTAATCGATACACAATAACTCTGATATATAAAATACAATGACCAATAATGAATATACAATATAATGACCAATACTGGATATTAGCAATACAATGACCAATAATGATATACATATAATGACCAATATGATATACTACATATAATGAACCATATACTGGATTATCAATATAATGCACTAGCAATGACCTCTGATATACATATAATGACCATATATATCATTAGCCTGATATACAGATACAATGAACCATACTGATATATCAAAATAATGACCAAATTACTGGATATACAATAATAATGCAATACTGATAACAATATATATGACCCAATACTAGATATACAATATAATGACCAATACTGATATACACAATATAATGGACCAATACTGATATACAATACAATGACCAATACTGATATAACAATACATGACCATACGATATACATTATGACAATATGATATACCAAATAACGCATCGATATAGCAGATATAACAAATATGGATATCATACAATACCATAGGATATACAATACAATGAAACTGAATCATAGACAATCTGATATACAATATATGACCATTACCGTATACAATAATAAAATGACATACTGAATATACAGTATAAGCAATAACGTTCAATATGATCATATGATATGAAATATAATGACCAATACTTGATATAACAATATATCACCAATGATCAATATGACCAATACTGATATACAATACAATGCCAAACGTACAATAACATGACATACTATAATATAATGACCATACTGATATAAAATATAATGACCAACACCGATTACAATATAATGAACCAATACTGATATTACAATACAATGACCATATGAACATATGAAATACTATTCAATACAATGACCAATACTGATATAAAATAATAATGAGCAAGATATACAATCAAATGACTGCAAATACTGATATAAATAAAATGACCCAATATGATATACAATACAATGACCAATACTGATATACATAATATGACCAATTACTGATATACAATATACAATGACCAATACTGATATACAATATATCAATGACTATTCAATAACTGGACAATCTGATAACAAATTAAATGACCATTAACTGATATACAATATAATGCCAATTGAAATACAATAAACCAATAACTGGATTATAAATAAATGACATACTAATAAGGACCAATACTGATATACAATATATGACGCAATACGAATATAAATAACATCTGATATACATAGTTCACCAAATAACTGATATAAATATAAATGACTCCTGATATACAATACAATGACCAATACTGATATAACAATATTAATGACACTGCTGATATACAATAATGACCAATACTGAATATACATATAATGACCTAATAACTGATATAAAATATAATGACATACTGATATACAATACAATGACCATTACGATTTACTTGACATATAATCAGCAATAATAATGACCAATACTGAATATACATTAATGACCAATTACGAATACTACAATACTGATCAATACTATATGACCTACTAATGTACAATAAACGCAATATGATATAAATTATATGAACAATATGAATCAATAATACCCAATACTATATGAATATAGCAATCTATAACTTATCAGCCAATACTGATAATACAATACAATGACCAATAATGATATACATTTATGGACCAATACTGATAATCAATATAATTGGACCAATACTGGATATAACAATATAAATGACCTGATATACAATAAATGACGCAATACTGTATACAGATACAATGACCTATACTGATATACAATATACAATGACCTGATATAACAATAACCAATTGAATACAATTGACAATACTGAATACAATTCACATGACATTTTTGACAAAAATCATCTGATATACAATACGCAATATGAATAGCAAATTGACCAATACTGATAGAAATATAAATGGACCAATACTGATTAACAATATATTACTATGTATCACATACATACCTATGATATAATTTGACAATACTATAATAAGACCATACTGAATATACAATATAATGACCAAATATGATATACAATAACACATGACCATCTGATAACAAATACAATAACCATACTGATATACAATGATAATCGACCAATACTGATAATTCAATATAAATGACCATACTGAATAGCAATAAAATACCAATACGATATACATATAATGACAAATTGATATACAGTAATATACATTACAATGCAATTACTGATATACAAAATAAAGACCAATACTGATATACAATAAAATGACCAAATACTGAATATACAATATAATGACCAATACGTATTCAGATATAATGACGCAACCTATTTACATAAGACCATACTGAAAATATAATGACGCAATACTGAGATAGCACAATAATGACCCATACTGATTACAATACAATGACCAATATGATATAAAGTTATAATGACGCTTTATACAATATGACCATATAAGCAATCTAATGACCAAAATCTGTATAATAAAATTAAAATGACCTGATCTACAATACAATGACCAATACTGATATACATTAATGACCAATACTGATATATCAATAACAATGACCATACTGATATAAGAATATAATGAACATGATATACAATATAATGAACGAATACTGATATACAGTATATGACCAATACTGATATAACTAATATACATCGAATTATGAATATTCTACATACTAATTAGTATAATGACAATACAATCATCAAGAACAATACTGATATACAATACAATGACCAATACTGAGATACAATACAATGACCAATACTGAATATACAATATAATGACGCAATACTGATATAAATTACAATGACGCAATCTGATATACAATAAAATAACCAATACTGAATATAACAAATAATGGACCAAATACTGATATACCATATAGATGACCAATACTGATATACAATATAAATGAGCATCTGATATACAATGTAAATGACCCAATACTGATATACATAATATGACGCATACTGATATACAATATATGAAACCCAATAATGATATACAATATAATGACCAATACGATATAAAAATGGACCAATTATAACTTATGACCAATACTGATATACAATAATAATGACCAAATAAAAAACATTATGACTGATATCAGATATTATGACCAATACTGATATACAATATATGAACAACTAACTGATATCAATATAATGACATATACTGATATTAAATTATAATGACCAATACTGATATACAATATAAGACTGATATACAAGACAGTACTGATATACAATATAATGACCAGTACCTGATATACAAATTAATGACCAATACTGTAGCTAAATGACCATACGGGATTATATAGAACCAGTACTGATATACAATACTAATGACAAATACAAATATGAAGTATGAAACAATACAATGAATACGGGATAATGACCTGATATACAATCCTAATGACCAATACTGATATACAAATAAAATGACCTGATATACATACAATGACCAAATATATATAACAATTATGACAAATACTGGATATAACAATATAATTGACAATACTGGATATACAATACATAATGGACGCAAATATGATATACAATAACAATGACCAATACTGTTATATACAATATAATGAACCATACTTGATATATCAATAAGACATAAAGATCTCATAACTGAATGCAATAAGAATAGATATATCATACATGAAATACGATTAGACAATACATAACAATACTGACATGATGAATCAATATAATGAACAATACCGATATAAAAATCAATATATACATCATGACCAATACTGATATACAATACAATTGACCTAAACTGATGATAACAATACAATGACCCATACTTGATATACAATATAAAGTACCAATACTGATAATTAAATACAATGACTAAATACTGATTACAATAATATGACCCATACTGATATACAATATAATGACCATGATATACATACAGAACATACTGAGGCAATAAATACCATGGACTTAGACCAATACTGATATAACAATATAAATGACGCAATAACCGATATACATATAATCGCACATATCAATACAAACAAATATGATATACAATACAATGACCATACTGATCATACAAATATGACCAGTACTGATATATCCAAATCAATGACCAATACTTGATATACAATATAATTGACCAATTGATATACAATTTAATGACCAATACTGGATATAAAAATAAAATTGACTGAATATAATCAATACGATATACTATTCCCCGAAACATCTTAATACTAGATTAACATTATGACCATACTGATATACAATATATGACGCAATACTGATATACAATAATAATGGACCAATATGATTCAATACAATGACCAATACTGCTGATATACAATATAATGACCAAATCTGATATACAATATATGACCAATACTGATATACAATATAATGACTTTTGCTGATATAATACAATACAATGACCATACTGATTATACAATTATGACTGATAGCAATAAATGACATGGATACATATACATGACCAATAACTGATATATCATCTAATGACCTACGATATAAATCTAAATGACCTAATACTGATATCAATATATAACGTCAATGACCTGATATACAATACAATGACCAATACTGATAAACATTATGGACCAATCTGATATACAATTAATGACCAAATACTGGATATACAAATATGACCAATACTGATATACAATATAATGACCAATACTGATAATACAATATAATGAACCAAATGATACAATTCAGTTATACAATTAATATCACCAATACTGATATATCAATATAATGACCAATACTGATATAGACAATACAATGACCTGATAACAATATAATAACCATACTGTATACAATATATGACAATACTGGATAATACAATATAATGACAAGTACTTGATATACATAAATGACGCATACCGGATATATAGATATAATAGGACCAATACTGATTATACAGTAACAATTAACACAATATCCAGTGATTTATACAAATACTTAATATATAACGCGATATACAATTATGACATTGTATACATAAATGACCAACTAGATATACATACAATGATAATGACAATACTGATATACATTAAATGCCTACCGATAGTATACAATATAATGACAAAATACTGGGATATAGCAGTACAATACCAATTACTGATAATAGCAATATAATGACCAATACTGAGTATATCAATATAAAGACCAAAACTGATATACAATACTGACCAATACTGGATAATACATATAATGACCAATACTGATATAAAATATAATGACCAACACTGATTTACAATATAATGACCAATACTGATATAAATATAATGACCAATACTGATATACAGTAAATGACCAATATGATTACAATATAATGACCAATAACTGATTACAAATATAATTGACCAATACTTATATACATATAATGACCAATACTGGATATACAATATAATGACCAATCCTGATATACAATATAATGACAAATTACTGATATACATCAATGACCAATACTGAATATACAATATAATGCGCAATACTGATATACAATAACAATGACCAATACTGATATAAATAATAATGACCTGATATACCAATATAATGCGCAAGACTGATATACATTATGACCAACATTTGATATACAATATAATGAACCAATACAGGATATATCAATAACAATGAACAATACTGATATACAATCAATACCCAATACTGAGATACAATTATAATGACCAAATACTGATATACAATAAATAATGACCAATACTGATAATACATACAAATGACCAGATACTGATATACAATAAAATAACCAATACTGATATACAATATAATGACCATTACGATATACAATTAATGACCAAATACTGATATACAAATATAATGACCAATACTGGATATACAATATAATGACGCAATACTGATATAAATAAATGACCAATACTGAATTATACAATATAATGACCAATAATGATATACAATATAATGACCATTACTGATATACAATATAATGACCAATACTGATATACAATACAATGACCAATACTGATATACAATATAATGACCTGATATAACAATATAATGACCAATACTGATATAACAAATATAATGACCAAATACTGATATACAATATAAAATGACCATACTGATATACAATATAATGACCAATACTGATATACAATCATAATGCCAGGTAGCTGATATACAAATATAATGACCAGTACCGATATAACAATACAATACCAATACTGCTAACACAAATATGACCAGTACTGATATCAATACAATGACAAATACTGATATACAATCTAATGACCTGATATACAATCTAATGACTCAATACTGTATAAATAAAATGACCTGAAAATATACAATACAATGACCAAATACTGATATACAATTATGACAAATACTGATATACATATTAATGACCAATCTGATATACAAATACAATGACCAATACTGATATACAATATAAATGGACCAATACTGATAAATACAATATAATGACCATACTGATATACCAATACAATAACCAATACTGATATACAATAAGAATGACCCAATCTGATATACAATATAAATGACCAATACTGATATACGAATATAAGACCAATACTGATATACAATACAAATGACGCAATACTGATATACAATAACAATGACGCATTAACTGGGTATAATAACAATATACATGTCCAATCTATAAATAATATAATGACCAAATAAACTGATATAACCAATATATGACGCAATACTGATAACAATATTAATGAACGCAAAATATTGAATATACAATATAATGACCAACAGTGAATATCAATATAATGACCAAATACCGATATACAATATAACCACCAATACTGATTACAATACAATGACCAATACTGATACAACAATATGGGCCAGTACTGATATACAACAACATGACCAATACTGATATAAAATATATATGACGCTGATAATACAATCTAATGACCAATACTGATGTAAAATAAAATGACCTGAATATACAATAACAATGCCAAATACTGAATACATTATGACCAATACTGATATAGCTATAATGACCAATACTGATATCAATATAATGACCAAATACTGAATATACAATACAATGACCAATACTGATATACAATAATAATGAGCAATAACTGATATTCATACAATTGACCAATCTGAATATAGTCAATATAATGACCTGGATATACAATACAATGAACAATACTGATCTACAATATAATGACCAATACTGATATACAATACAATGACCAAATTAACTGATACACAATATGACCAGTACTGATATACAATAAAATGACCAATGCTGATATAAAATATAATGACCTGATATCATCTAATGACCCAATACTGATATATAAATAAAATGACCTGATTATACAATACAATGACACAATACTGATTACATTATGACCAAATACTGATATACAAATATAATGACCAATACTGATATATACAATATAATGACAAATACTGATAATACAAATAAACATATGAACAATACTGATATACAATATAGATGACCAAATACTGATATAAATAATATATGACGCAATTACTGGATATACAATATGCTGACGCAAGTACTGAATATAACAATACAATGAACAATACTGATATCAATAACAATGACCAATACTGATATACAATACAATGACGCAAATACTGATATAGAATATAAAAATGACCAATACTGATTTACAATAATAATGACCAAATACTGATAATACATACAATGATCAATACTGATATAACAATACAATGGCCAATACTGAATACAATACAATGACGCAAAACTGATATACAATACAAAGACCAATACTGATATACAATAACAATGACCATATACTTTATATACAATATAATGACCATACTGTATACAATACAATGACCAATACTGAATATACAATACAATGACCAATACTGATATATTATACAATGACCAATACTGATATACAATACAATGACCAAATACTGGATATAAATATAATGACCTATTATTACAATACAATGACCAATAGCTGATATAAAATATAAGGACCTGATATACAATACAATGGAACCAATAACTGATCTACAATATAAGACCAATACTGGTATACAATAATAATGACCTGATATACAATACAATGACCAATGCTGATATACAATGATAATGACCAATACTGATAATACAATACAATGACCAATACTGATATACAATAACAATGACCAATACTGATATAACAATATAATGAACCAAGTACTGATATACAATATGATGACCAATAACTGATATACAATATAATTACGCAATACTGATAATACATTATAATGACCAAACTGATATACCAAAATATATTCACCAATACTGATATACAGAATATAATGACCAATACTTGATATACAATACAATGACCAAATACTGATATACAATATAATGACCTGATATACAAATATAATGAACCAATACTGATATACCAAATATAAATGAACCAATAACTGATATACAATATATAGTATATTTGGATTGAAGACCACTAATGAGCCATACTGATATGTAATAATAATGACAATAATACCCGATATACATATAAGTAATGACCAATTTACTGATATACAATACAATGACGCAATATGATACACAGATGACCAGTCTAATATAACAATACATGACCAAAAACTTTTGATTTAAAAAACATACAAATGACCATACTGATGCACAATATGCCATACTGGATATACAATACAAATGGACCAATACTGAATATAAAATATACCTGACCATACTGATTATACAATTACTGACCAATACTGATACTAACAATACAATGAAATACTGATATACAATAGCAATGACCAATACTGATTACAATACAATGACCAATACTGATATACAATATAATGAACTGATGTACAATAAAATGACGCAAATACTGATATACAATATAATGACGCAATACTGATATACCAATATAATGACCTGATATAAATACACAGATGACCCAAGTACCTGAAATACAATATAATGACCAATACTTGATATACAATATAATGACCAATACTGATAATACAAATATTAATGACCTGAATATACAAATACAATGCCAATACTGATTATACAATAATAATGACCAAATACTGATTATACAATATAATGACCATACTGATATTACAATATAATGATGGCACATACTGATATACAATAACAATGACCAATTACTGATATACATATATTCACTACAATTCCTGGTATACAATACAAATGACCAATTACTGATATACAATACAATGACCAATACTGATAATACAATATATGACCTGATACAATATAATGACCAATACTCGATATACAATAATGAACCCTGATGTACAATAACATGAACCAATACTGGATATACAATATATGACCAATACTGATAATAACAATATAATTGACCTGATATACAATACAATGACCAAATACTGATATACAATATAATGACCAAATACTGATTATACAATATAATGACCAATACTGATATACCAATATACATGACCAATTCTGATATACAATATATTCCACCAAATACTGATATACAATAAAAATACCCAAATACTGATATACATACAAATGACGCAATACTGATATAAAATATAATGACTAATACCAATATAATGACAATACTGAATATACAATATACTGACGGCAAATACTGAATATCAATATACTGACCAATACTGATATACAATTACAATGACCAATACCTGATATACAATACAATGACCAATACTGATATACAATATAAATGAACCAATACTGGATATAGACAAATATACATGAACCAATACTGATATACAATATACTGACCATACTTGATATACAATACAATGAACAATACTGATATACAATACAATGACCAAATACTGATATACAAATACAAATGACCAATACTGATATACAATTAATAATTGACCAATACTGATATACAATAATAATGACCATACTGATAATACAATATATGACCAATACCTGAAATATACAATATAATGACCAAAATACTGATATACAATACAATGAACCAATAACTGATATACGAATTACAATGACAAACTGATATACAATACAAATGACCAATACTGAATATACAATACAAAGACCAATAACTGATATACAATACAATGACTATTAACTGATATACAATAAAAATGACCATAGATGATATACAATACAATGACCAATACTGATATACAGATCAATGACCAATACGATATACAATAACAATGACCAATACTGATATAAAAATACAAATACCCAATACTGGAATATAAAATATAATGACGCTGATATACAATACAATGACCAATACTGATATACAATATAATGACTAATACTGATGATACAATATAATGACCTGATATACAATACAATGACCAATGCTGATTACAAATATAATGACCAATAATGATATACAATACAATGACCAATACTTGATATACAATACAATGACCAATATGAATAACAATACAAGACCAATAATGATATACAATATAATGACCATACTGATATACAATACAATGACGCAAATCTGATAAATACCAATATAATGACCAATACTGATATACAATTAATGACCAAATTACTGATATAACAATAATAATGACGCTGATGTAACAATAAAAATGGAACCATACTGATATACAATAATAATGACCAATACTGATATAATATAATGACCTGATATACAATACAATGACCAATACTGATATACAATTTAATGACAATTCCTGAATATAAACAATTAATGATCCAACTACTGATAATGGAAATAATAATGACCAATACTGAATATACAATATATGACCATACTGATATACAAATAATAATGCCAATACTGATATACTATATGACCAAATACTGATATACAAATATATTCCACCAATAACTGAATATACAATATAATGATCCAATACTGATATAACAATAATAATGACCAATACTGGATATACAACATAATGAACCAATACTGATATAGCAATATATGACCAAATACTGATATACAAATATTATGACCAATACTGATATACATATAATGACATACTGATATACAATATATTCACCAAATACGGTGATATACAATTATAATGACCAATACTGATATACAATAACATGACCAATACTGATATACAATATTAATGACCTGGTACAATTAATGGCCAATACCTGATATACAATATAATGCCCAAATACTGATATACAAATATAATGACCAATTACTGATATACAAGTACAATGACCAAATACCTGATACAGCAATATGAACCAAGTACTGATAAAACAATACAATGACCAATACTGATATAATATAAGCGAGCTGATATACAATCTAATGACCCAATACATGATATTAAAATAAAAGTACCTGATATACAATACAAATGCCAAATACTGATATACAATTATGACCAATACTGATATACAATATAATGAACCAATACTGATATAACAAATATACTGACCAATAACTGATATACAATATACTGACCAATACTGATATACAAATAAATGAACAATACTGATATACAATACAATGACCGATACTGATATACAATACAATGACCATACTGATATACAATATAATGACCAATACTGATTAAATATAAATGACCAATACTGATATACAATACAATGACCAATACTGATATACATACAATGACCATACTGATATTTACAATACAATGACGCAACACTGGGATATACAATACAAAGACTCAAATACTGAATATTAGCAATCAATGACTAATTACTGATATACAAATAATGACCATACTGATATAACAAATATATTCACCAATACTGATAATACAATATAATGAACAATACTGATAAAAAATACAATATAATGACCAAATACTGATATACAAGATAATGACCAATACTGATTAAAATTATTATTGACCAATACTGATAATACAATATAATGACCAATACTGATTTCATATTATGACGCAATATAGAAATACAAATATTTCACCAATACTGATATACAATATAATGACCTACGTGATATACAATAACAATGGCCATACTGATATACAATATAATGCCAATACTGATATACAATAATAATGACCATAATAGCTGGATATACAATAGTAGACATACTGATATTACAGTACAATGACCAAATACTGTACACATAGAGACCAGTACTGATAAACAATACAACTGACCATACTGAATATAAATTAATGAACCTGATATACAATCTAATGACCAATACTGAATATAAAATAAAATGACCTGATATACAATACATGACCCAATACTGATATACATTATGACCAATACTGATATATCATATAATGACCAAATACTGATATACAATATACTGACCAATACCGATATACAATATACTACCAATACTGGATATACATACAATGAACAATACTGATATACAATACAATGACCAATACTGATAATACATACAATGACCAATACTGATATACAAAATAATGACCAATATGATATACAATATAATGACCAAATACTGGAATACCAATATTAATTGACCATTACTGATATAAATATGATGAGCAATACTGCTATACCAATACAAATGACGCAATACTGATATACAATATAATGACCAAGTACTTATATACATTACAAGGACCAAAGGTACTGATATACAATATAATGACGCAAGCTAAACTTGATATACAATATACTGAACCAATACTGATATATCAATAATAAAATGAACCAATACAGATAATACATGACCAAATACTGATATACAATACAATGACCTGATATCAATATAATGACCTGATATACAATATAATGACCAATACTGATATACAATATAAATGACCTGATATACAATAACAATGACGCAATACTGGATATAAAATAACAATGACCAATTACTGATATAACAATATTAACCAATGCTGATATAACATATGACCAATACTGATAATACCAATAACAATGGCCTGATATACATATAATGCCTGATTATACATATAATGACGCAATAACTGATATACAATAAATGACCAATACTGATATATAATATACTGACCAATACTGATATACAAATATACTGACGCAAAAATATTCTGATTATAATCAATAAAATGACCAATACTGATATACAATATACTTGACCAAAATACTGATATAA
>SAYR01018917.1:0-17155 GCA_004382745.1 Argopecten irradians irradians
GGGTGTTTGCCCCCACATTTTCCACAGACATGGCAATTTGTTGAGTTATTATCAATAAAATGTTGCACAAAATGTATGCCAATATGGCGCCCGTGAAAATTTTTTCTTAGATGAAGGGCTGATGGCTTAGCCAATCAGATTCTTTTACAAAAGGGTGACGTCATACGGTACCCCAAATAAGGGACAGTCAAGCAAAGGGGAATAACTCCTACTTAAATTGTACACAATTACTTCTATATGTGTCAGTACATAAAATTAGCTATACGTATAGCTTGCATTTACCTAACCATGTATGCTCATTTTAGTGTTCTATTTGCGATTAGTGATAACAGCTATGACTCTCTGTGCGCGTTAGTATCAGAATTTTTGTTCCCTTTATCAACATCTACAAATCAATGAAAAATATCAAAGGGTACATTATACAACCATGTTTAAGGCATGTCTCCGAGGTTGAAACTTTTTAAATATGACTGCGCTAAAGATAATATGCTAGGTATGGTCTTAAAAGATCAGTTTAGATGTCTCAGTTGTAAAAACAATCGTTATGTAAATGGACAGAACGTATAGTGTATTGATAGGAATCGAATGTTTGGTACTGGATTATGAATTAATGCAAACTTGAAAATAATAAAAATGAAAAAAGATATACAAGTAAGAAAATATACATGGTTTAAAACTCAAATAAATCATTAGATAAAAATGAAAATTGGAAATAAAAAGAAAGGAAGTAGCGATGAAACACTGCAAGATTCGTTTAAGTGAGCGTAGATTTCAACAATATAACAACCAAAACTAAAAACCCAGACTCACACTACCTGTGTTAATGAAACTTCTATAGTTTGTAATTACGTAAAAAGATTATAATTTATGTCACACAATTTTTAATTCCCTCCCGTTATAAAGTTCTAAACAGTTTTCAGACTTTACTATTTTCGTACAGTCCTTTCCCTACATTATATGTATATTCGACACTGTTTAATGGATTTATAAAGTAATCTAAGCACTGGAGCTATGATCACAGATAAACTTCAGTTGTCATTGTTTATATCCGCCATGACACTACTACTAAGATAACACTATCCACCCGTGTACACCCCACGAGATAACGGTCACAACATTGAGCTGTGACGATATGAAAAAATACAGAATTCCAGCGGGGCCCGGGTATGATAACGATTTCACTGATAACATGGCCTTCCTGGTCCCTATCTATATCTTGTAATGGAGTAATTTAACTTCCTGGTAATCATTACAAATAATATGGCCACATTTAGGACATCATGAGGTGATCAGCGATATTTTAGGAACGATTTAACATGGAAGTGATTGTTTATTTCAAGGGATTTCTTGTGGTTTGCTTCTTAATGTACACAGTGAACTGCTCAAGTAAGTATTATGTGTTCATATCAATTCCATAATTATCTTTTGAATCGTTTGTTTATATGTTTTGTTATGTTCTGATGTCATTTTCACCCCACCTATTCCTGTAAATTACTACTACTACAACAACCGCTACAACTAGTATCTAAACTAACTACTACCATCATAACCACTACAACTGATCTCCTAATTACTTCTACTATCATAACCACTACAACTGTCATCTGAACTAATACTATAATAATAACAACTACAACTGTCATCTAAACTACTTCTACCATCAAAACCACTACAACTGGTATCTCAACTACTTCTACCATCATAACCAATACAACTGCCATCTAAACTACTACACTCATCATAACCACTAAAACTGCCATCTAAACTAATACTGATAATATAACCACCACAACTGGTATCTAAACTACTATTACCATCAAAACCACTACAACTAGTATCTCAACTATTTCTACCATCATAACCACGACAAATGCCATCTAAACTACTACACTTATCAAAACCAATACAACTGCCATCTAAACTAATGCTACCATAATAACAACTACAACTGCCATCTAAACTATCTCTACCATAAAAAAACTACTACAACTGATATCTCAACTACTTCTATCATCATAATCACTACAACTGGTATATAAGCTAATACTGCCATCATAACCACTACAACTGATATCTAAACTACTACACTCAGCATAATCACTATAACTACCATCTAAACTAATACTGACATCATAACCACTATAACTGGTATCTAAACTACTATTACCATCAAAACCACTACAACTGGTATCTCAACTACTTCTACCATCATAACTACTATAGCCGCCATCTAATCTAATAGTGACAACATAACCACTACAACTGGTAACTAAAATACTTCTACCATCATGACCACTATAACTGCCATTTAAACTACTACACCCATCATAACCACTACAACTGGTATCTCAACTACTTCTACCATCATAATCACTACAACTGCCATCTAAACTACTACTACCATCATAATCACTACAACTGTCATCTAAACTAATACTAACATAATAACATTTACAACTGCCATCTAAACTAATACTGACATCATAACCTCTACAACTGGTATCCAAACTACTACTATCATAAAACAACTACAACTGATCTCTTAATTACAACTACCATCATTACCACTTCAACTGGTATCCAAATTACAGAAATTCAATTTCATGGCGATGATTAAAGTTATGAATATCATAACTGGACGAAGAGATTGGTTTTTCTTCTGTAATATATTGGAAACCACAGGTTGCGATGAACAGTGAAAATAATTCAAAGTTACATACAAATATGGATTATACTTTATAAACGTGAGTTACAAATATAGAATCGATGTACTTAATTGTTGTTTTTGGCTTTAAAGTTTGACCTTATATATTTTATTATTTTTCTGTGAACAATTTTACACTTCCCTTCTTCATGCTATTAAAGATATGTCAAAGTAAAGATATACATCAAACTTAATTTTTCAAAATTTGATATTATGTCATCGAAAATGAAGAATGTTGATATGATATCTAACATTAATTTGATCAGGTACTACAACTTGAAGAACCAGGTAGTCTTTGATAACATATTTATCTTTCAAACTGTATCAGACCATACCATCGCTATTTATTCAATATATCTACTTTTATATATTTAACTATTCATATAACTTCAATTCATAATCTTTATAATTGGAGACAATGCATGTTAGGTTTTTAGATGAGGTGATTTGATATATTAAATTTTACAGATTTACTAAATAGCCATATCTAGTTTTGCACTATTAGTCATTGAAGCCATTGGATTACAATATTAGAGTAAATGAATAAAAATTAATGATTAACAATTAGTTTTAATATTTACTGTTTTATTAGAAATATAACTACTTAACTTTATATATTATTCAGGAAATTTGGCTGTGAATAAAACAGCAACACAAAGCTCAACATATGATAATAACAACGCTGGAAGAGCTGTGGACGGTATCTTCGCGAGAGATATAAATACTGGACACTGTTCCCACACGGGTGATGGACACCGCAAGGCCTGGTGGAAAGTAGACCTTGGACAAATGTACCGGATACAGATGATCAACATCACGTACAGACACGACTGTAAGTAGTTGTGCTGCGACCCTCATAAAAAAACTATATTTCAAGCATCGTTTGATGCGTTTTGTCTGGTACATGTAGAATAAATATTTTGAATTCTGATTAACCTACAGGTCTGTACGTTTTCTCACATAATAGACTGCTAGTTCTCATTTTTACGAATGCGTTTTAATTTGTCAGTGAAACGGAATTTCTGTAACTCAAAACGACTCTCTATGAAAGATGAATGTAAACAAAACGGTGTGTCGATCATACCATAACATTTTTTACACAAACTCATCCATGTGTCGGGTTTTATGTAAAAAACAATATATTTGTTATTTTATGTTATGTTTCAAAGAATGTACAGGATGTATCTATAACTGATTTATAAGGGATCTTTAGCCGGTTTATATTAAGATTATGGACCTCTGCCAGATTTATATGTGATCTTTTTTCTACTTAATAAATACCTGTCTTGAACAACATACGCATGTCATTCACAAACAATATTGATGGTATTTAGATTTTCAGGATGGATGTATTCTTGATTAGATAAGCTCTTACAAGTTACGACTGTTAACAAATAGTTTGAGTATATTCCTGTAAATCTAATGAAAATAATTCACCTATTCACAAACTCATTGTTCAGATTGATAAACGTCCAAATGCTGCTCAGTTTACAAACACACCGAATAAATGTTCTGTATCAAATTTCTTGTAATATCCTAATATTTTAGCACTTTTTTGAATTTTAAGATATCCCAAAATGGGAGATCGAAGTGAGTTATTACCCCCTTCCGCAAGGGGGAAATACTTGACGCGGTCCATCAGCTGCATGTATACATAAGCAGCAGCAACCGGTCAGTGTATTGTATATATGGTCAAACAAAGATTCATTGCGATTTTTGGCAAATCGTAAATCATGAACAAGCAAAATTATGGAGAGATGAACATAAGTCAACTGAAGAATGAACTAAAGAAAAGAAACGCCAAATTATCGGGACGAAAAAAACAAAGAATTAGTAGAGAGGTAAGCTTAGGCCTATACCGACAAATATAACTTTTCATCGAATGCATACACATGTACGCACGTACTTAGGTTTGATATTGGTAGAAATTTATTTATTTACTTTTGAGATGTTTATGAGATGCTATTTATAAAATCTTCATCTTACTTAGGACCATTCCTCACTCGAGGATATTCGTACATGTAGCATAAAAAACGCGTGTCGTGGCAAACATCGGCACACGCTGACATGCAAAACAGCGAGATACACAACGGATCTTCAGTGTAAGGTCTACATTATATACACTGTGTATTTTTTATATTTATCGTTAGGCATTGCAGTTACATAACATAACATTAAGCATTATACATTTGACTCATGTCAATCTGTTGATTTAGAAGTATTTTTTCGTAAAGATACATAAATAATGTACCTTGAATCGTCTCGGCAACATAATCGTTTGGGGTAAAATGTGGTTTACAAACAACGGCAGAATTTGATGGTTCCCACAATTTTTTCGTCACCTCATCCAAACGTTTGATATAGCTACGATCTATTTTTCATAGACAAGTTTCTGTCAGGAGAAGCATAACTGATGTTTGTTTCACTCTGTCCATTTCTTCGAATTTTTTGTTTCTTTTTCATATAGGCCAGAAGACAATAACTCGCACATTCAAAAATCCCTTTCAGTTGTTAGACTCAATGCATAGCTTAATCATGCAATCATCAGTATAGACGATGTCCTTGTAGAACAAGGCTACGCTCATTCTCGAAAGAAATGATTAATTCGTTATAACACTGGAGAGGAGAAACTGTTGCCAGACAGGGGCTCGAACCCGGGCCATCTAGGATGTTTTTATCTTCCAGTTTGCTACCGTGGGGAAATTTGAGTTTTAGTAATTAGTATGCATTAGTCGTTCAAATTGATTTGACTAAGACATTTCAAAGTTATCAGTTATGACCGTTGTTATTTCCTCTACAGATACGTATCGCCTGGGTGGTTACAGTCTGTACGTCACAAACGACACCGACATGACACAGACTGATGGTTCTATCATTGAAAACCAAGGTCATCTGTGTTACTATGACAAAGGTCCAGGGTACCCAACGTTTAACCAGACCCGACAGTGCCATGTGAAAGGGCGTTACGTCGTGTTCTATAACATAAGACAGAACACAGATACACATATTGAACTGTGTGAGGTCCAGGTTTACGGTTAGTATATTGGTTATGCACATGTAATTGTTTCATTTTATCTCACACATATTTAAAACCACTAATTTACACTCAGAAGGTTGAATGAATATATTTCTTATTAAACCGTACTAACATATTGTTTAAGTTCTGCGCTTAAATATAACTTTAATATTTCAATCAATCAGTCAATCAACAGGTACCATACGATTTTATGCTTAATGGTTAACTGTTGTGAATAATAAAAACACTATTCGAGACCTTTTGCAAATTTACGGCAGTAGTACTCTTGTTAAGATTATAGACACGACAACATTGAAGTAATACTTATCAAGTCCGTTGTCTGAACAGTGTGATTGCTTGCACTTGAATGTGTAGTATTTTCATTACATTGAAAATTCAAAGATTCACAGCGGCTATCATTTTGAGAAAACTAAAAATGTAGTCCCATCGCCAATTTAAGTAAAACTTTAAGATTTAAGTAAGACAAGTGATTTTTCGCCTTTACACAAACCAGAAGAAGCACACATGTTCATAATCGCCGTCAAGTTGGTATATTTCAAAATAACTTCGCTAAAGATTTCTATGAACAATAAAAGTGTAGTTTGGCCACATTTTGCATGTGACAACTTGCTACAAAGGATGAACGTAGGCTTTTCTAAAACATTTTTAAACTTTGTGCAGAGGTTAAATTTCACCTTTTTACTTCAATGTTACTTCTTAATTCGCCGATGCAACAATATTTTAAACTATATCAAGTTAATTATTGCTGTAAATCTTTTTAAGGTTCACTGACACGAAAACGATAATAGTTACATGTAAGCTGTCGAATTATAACTATTGGTTTTTATTTTAGCGAAGTTAAAGTGATTTGAAATTAACGCAAGAGTTTTTTTATTGTTTTAACGGTCCAAAAAATCAAGCACACTGATCCTCTTTTTTGATGATTTTAGAAAAAGCAACTTTTTTACTTTTGAACTGCAAAATTTTAGAAAATATAGCGTCAGAACGTATTCTGTGAAGCGTTGAATCGGTCAAAAATTGTAAAAAACAAAATTAATGGAGTAGGGGTAACATTTACAGTTGTTCTGAGCAAAATTTATGTGTTAAATATGTGATTATATGATTTTCTTAAAAGAATTGGTTCTATCAATTTGCGAATATTCATACTTATTAGACAACTTATTTGCAAAATATTGCTAGGGTTGTCGTGTGTGTGTTCAAATCAGTGAATGGTGGTGTTTAAGCTAATGTTAAAAATCCCATAGAAACTGCCCACAGCCCAATTTTCTTGAAACCTTGCATATTTAAATTACTACTAGTTGTCCCTTTAAAATGACTCTTATTTTTCCTTTTGTGATTTAAAAAACCCGACAGGGCCTGGATTCTTCTAGTCATTTTCACCAAAACTACCTTCACAAACATACCAAAAAAGGTTAGCCTTTGTTAAATATTTCACTTTTTTATTTAAAAATCATATGAGCGACATTTCTTTTAGATTTTAAACGAAAAATTTAGTTTGAAATATTTTTTTACGAAAAATAAAAACTTTTTGAAAAAAAAAAACCAACCGAAAACGAAACATTGCTCTTTGTCATCTAATTTCACCCTGTTACTGGTTTGTCCACAATTTCACCCCAAATTAAAATACTCCCATGACATTTTCTGTCTATGCGTAAATAAGTGTAAAAACTAAAATGGGGAAACGGTTTTTTGAATGATTTCAAAATAGAGAGTGCTGGTAGCAACGGACCACTTCTATGCTAGTATACCTAGTTATACTTTTCCAGTTACTGATTCCAGAGTCCGATGGAAGTGAAAATCAGTGTACAGTAAAGATGCTAAACATCACGGTAACACCTTTTAAAATTTCGGTTGCCATGGTAACAAAACGTAGGCCACAAATTGGCTGAAATTTAAATGATGTCAGAACTAAGTGAAAATTCGTATATAGAGGTTATCAGGTATGGTATGCTGAATAGCATGGTGTCATTTTTTAAAAGATTGGTTGCCATGGAAACAAAATAGAGGTCTCTGATTAGTTGATTTTTAGATATTGTCAGATTTAAGTAAAAATCGGTATATAGGGGTTATAAAAAAGCTGAATGACATGAAATCACTTTTTAAAAGATTGGTTGCCATGGAAACAAAATGAAGGTCTCTCATAGGTTAAAAATTGTGGTTGTAATAAATCAAGATTTTCTATATGAATTTGATATGAATTTAATGAAGATCTTTTTATGTGTTGCAGGATGTCCAGTTGGTAAATTTGGATATGACTGTAGCGGTACCTGTCACTGTATGACTGGTGGCTGTAATCCAGATACTGGACAGTGTGATGTCAAAGAATGTCAGATAGGGTGGATGGGGCTGTCCTGTAGTCTTCGATGTCACTGTGACAGGGACCTGGCCTGTGATATAGATACGGGGGCGTGTCCGGGAGAACGATGTCAGTCTGGATGGTCGGGAAAAAGCTGCTTTGTGAATCGACGTGAGTAGAACTAAAATGATATGATAAGCAGTTTTGAACTCTTATACATACTGTATTGTTATAGATGTTAAAAACTTGAAAGTAGTAATCGAACACAGATTTAACAAGTCACAATACATGGTATACCTAGATACATGATAAGCATCAGTGAAATTAAGATATAAATAAAAACTGTAATATGTTAAATACCAAATGTATATTTAAAAGTCACTAGGTCATTTTGGTCTTATACTATAATTGAATACATATTTCACAAACGTATTTCGTATTACAATCAGCTCATTCGACGGTTGAACTGGGTTTTGTATCTAAACAATTATGTTTACCAACATGCCGACGTTGTTGTTATTTGGATATTTGCGTGTAATCGAATTAGTTCTATTTGCTAAACTACATTAATTCAATTTAGTTCTATCAAATTATATTCCGTTATTGATTACGAAGACGTATCTATAGAGGCTTGACTTCCCAGTGGTTCTAATTTTGGGTGATTTTAGTTTGGGAAAATATCTTCTTATCTCGTAATTATCCGCTTTGTTTTTTATCACAAGACACTTACCTGTTAGTTAATCACCATTGACTTTTGTAGGTGATCTTGCGAATCGTAAACAGACTCAACAGAGTTCAACATATAACAACAATCAAGCGACGTTCGGGTCCCAGAAGGCAGTAGATGGTGTTATAACAAAGGATGTAGTACCTCATGGGAGTTGTACTCATACAGATCCACTGAGAAGACATCCGGAGGCCTGGTGGGAAGTAGATCTCGGGACCGTGCAACAGATACAGACGATTAATATCGTATACAGACAGTTGTGTAAGTATGTATGTTTACTTTTAGTGTTTCAATACTTTTTTAGGATTATTACACAACAAATTAAACGTTTTGATAGAGGCTTCAAATAAATGTGTCACATATACTGTGTTACTTGATTAATTACTAAACATGAACCAGCCGCTGAAATTAAAAACACAATGTAACAATGTATACAAAAATATAAAGATATGGCTTACAATACCTATAAGTAATTGTTTGTGGTACATGAATGATGCAGAAAGGAGGAGTTTAGGCCCTCTGGGGGCCATGACCGATAAGCATTTATTTTAATTGCATTATAATTTATGAAAAAGAAACATTAAAAAGTATCATTTGGTGTCAACAAAACTGTACAATAATGAAAATTGACTCTCCAGTTTAACCCTCATAACTCGCAAGGGAATCCGATCTGACCTTGAATCCACAGAGGAATACAAATGCACACAGACAGTAATGTTTTATTTATCATCATCTTGATTACACTGATACGATGCTTGATTCTAAATCCTTAAGTAAAAGTCATAACAGCTCCTCCAAGGCTTATGCGAAATATCCACAGCTCTAATGAATAGTTGTGATTTAAGTTAGCTCTTGGTAGCTGGAGTATATACATGCATAATTAAATCCTTAAAGGTAGGTTTCGCCCAACCAAATAAATATTTTTTTGTGAATTGCGATAAGCGGAAGAAAAGATGAAAAAACATAATAAATATCTCAATTTAATTTCTTTATGTGTTTGAGATTCAACAAATGTGTCTTGAATACAAAATTGAAGGAAATCCTTGATTTATTACGGTGTCCGTCAGACAAAATAATATGCAAATGAAGCTGCGATGGATTGTGTTGTCGAAGTTTGGCGCATGCGCATTGTCACGCACTAAAAGTAAACAAAATGGCTGAACGAAATGTGTGCGATGAAAAAAATATATCTGAATCGGCAACAAAGTGGAGGAAATTATAATGGATTCGGTAGCACCCTAGGATATCTATAGGGAATTAAATTCAGAGATGGCATGTAGCAATAGAAGAAACAGAAGCCACATCTCAAGCGGAACTTGCCGGGATCTGTTGGGACTCGTGTAACGGCATTGCACGTGGTGAGTTAAATTTCAACACATATGCCAGCGCACAAACAGCCGCAGACTAACTACATGTATATTTGGTGTACAAAGTTAGCGAGCGTATGTAAGTAACATGAAGTGTTTTAGATTATATGATATGTATAAACAGTCCCTCGCACTTCGATTTGTTGTTGTTGTTTTTTTTAACTAAACATGCCGTGGCAAGACTGTCACTTCTATCTGACATTTTGTTGCACGCATCCGTTTGTTGCTGCGGCCTCGTTTTGGAAAAAATACGTCATGTTCTATGTAAAGCTTGACTTCGCTCTATTTTTAGAGGAGTATTTTCCTGGTCAAGCTAGGCAACTGACCACCCATATTGTTCGCTGTATGCATTGAAAATGATCTGAAGATTATATCTATGTATAGGATAAATTTCAATTTCGTAGTCTTTATATTTCATTGGGCGAAACCTACCTTTAAACTTCAAGAATATTGAAGAACTTCTTAATTCTAGAAATATCTGAAGTCAGTAAATAAACAATTCCACAGAATATTCCAGAAATAGATCAGCCTACCCCCCCCCCCTAATTATCGTAAGCATGTTTAATCAGTTTAATCATAAACATGTTCATACATTGTGATCCTCTAGAACGTTCTATAGCTACATTTGTAAATCAGTATAGCACCTTACTTACAAGCACTGATCTAAATTGACAGCATAGCCGTAGCAGTTTTTTCCCCTTAGTGAATAGCTAATTTACTATGTCAGTAGGAGCGAGGACAATGTTCGAACGCTGCGGTAACTGGTTCAGAATAGCCATGAAAATCCAATCAGACAATTATTTCCAGAGATAATTATTTCAGAACGCTCCGTGCAATGTATAGTCAGATTTCAACTTATTTTCTTGCACAGTTTAGATTATACAGTGATTTCTTAATGGAAACTCTGGGGAGAAAGTTATTTCCAGAAAGTAACCGGAGGTCAAACATGTTAGGATTACCGGTTCATTAGCCCAAACCTGCATCCGTGCTTCTATTTTGGACATTTATTAAAATGAGGTCATGGTCAGTGAAAAGGGTGTACATTTATTTGTTTGAATGATGAGTCGTCAAAATGAACACTGCATATAAACATGAAAACTTAAAGAGGAAAGAAGTTATACATAGGTGGAAAGTTTTATAAACATAGTGTAAGACTTCGCTGTGATAATGACGCCCTATAACTTTTGGGACATCCTATATATAAAACTTTTTGCTTGTTTGTGAAAATGTAAAAAAAAAATTATTATTAGACTTTTGTTTTGCCAACCGCTGCCACACACCTGTATAGCCAACAAGCTCTGTTTACGCAAATGACGACTCAACATTTATTGGCGGAAAATGCATCCTCCCTGATGTAACATTAAGTATATGTTAATTTATATTAATTAGAATAAAACATGAATAACAAATCGTATTTAGACTGCAAATATATACACGTAGTATCTCGACCGTTGAATCCTCCACACAGCAACACAGTGCATGCCTACCCATTATACTGTTTTGTAGATTCGTTGTTGCTTCATAAACATTGACAAGTACTTTACACAATTAATGTAGAAATAATATAGCCGGTTATAAATGGACGGCGTTTATCCACAATACCATGTTCCAATTGTATCATAAATAATCATGTATGATTGAAATTTTAACGGATTAAAATGTTTCCTTTGCCAACTAAAAAGCAATTTTATGTGTCCATCGTTTTATCACATACGTGTACAAAGCTTTGATAGAGCAATACTTGCTGTTAAACAGTGACACATTAGGTACGGAGTAAATCCTGGCTTCGTCCTGGGCCCGGTGTCATATCAAATTTGTATCCCCCATCAAAAAAGTATCCGGATACTTTTTTGCCCATCAAAAAAGTATCCGGGGATACTTTTTGCCCATCAAAAAAGTATCCCCCCATGACATCAATAGTGATTGTTATAATTTTAGTTGGCAGTAAATCAAATGGTCATAAAGATATACCAGGAGTCCCTTTACAAGTGCCAGGTAATTAATTACACCTGGTCAGGTATTACCTAACTACCTAATTAGTGGTGGGACGGACAGGTACAGGTGTGTCTATATATAGGCACTGTCAGATAGTCACCTGTACACAGTGGTATTACCAAATGTTTACCTGTACAGGTACATCATCCCATGATTTTATTGTGCTTGCATATTGAATTTATTTATGTTTTCAACCATATGTTTAAAACTATATATATATAGCTCATTACTTGCATACATATTTTCAATTCATATAAATTATGATTATTCAATCACCAAGACCTTTGTTATATAGATACAAACACATTTATAAGCTTGTATGTATATATATGTGCCAATTGATTGATTACATTGCATGATTTTGGATCTGGAAAAAAAATAAAATAAAACTTGTCATATATATTTCAGATAATATATTTACTAATTTGATGAATACAATGTAAATCATTTTATGAGTGAATATAAGTGTAAAATGGTATGTCAATTGTAATTCAACTTTATATTAGGATATACACTATATATATATATATGCAGGTATACATGTATATATATATAGTTGCATGAATCTGGAAATACATGTAAATCTACAGTTTTGTCGAAAACATCTCAGGGAGATACTTATATTAAAAGGATGTGCGTGTGGACAAAAATTATACAATATATCATGATGGGGAGGTACAGTACAGTTATAATTATAATGTCCATCAGAGGGAAAATTGATAAAATATCTATAGATTGAAATAAATATATATTTAAATACATGGTGGCTATATTTATCTTAGTATAGCTATATAAGTAGCTGGAAATGTCTTTGGGGAGTGGAGTATACATATTTAATGACCAAAAGAAAGTATTTGGGGGAGATACTTGTATTATCGAAATGTGGGATTAGGGGGATACATATTTCATGGTCATCAAGAAAGTATTAAGGAGAGATTTAAGTGTCATATCTGGAAGGAATACATATTTGATAGCCATAGAAGAAGTACAGTGTGTATATAGAATCAGATTTCTTTAATATCTAGGGGGGATACATATTTGATGACCATCGAAAAAGTATCTACGGGGAGATTAGTGGAATATTTAGGGGGGATACATATTTGATGGCCACCGAAAAAGTATTTATGGGGAAATTATAGTCTAATATCTAGGGGGGATACATATTTGATAGCCATCGAAAAAGTATCTAGGGAGAGATTAGTATGATATCTAGGGGGGATACATATTTGATGGCCATAAACAAAGTACAGTGTGTATATAGAATGAGATTTCTCTAAGATCTAGGGGGGATACATATTTGATGGCCATCGAAAAGTATCTAGAGGGAGATTAGTATGATATATAGGGGGGATACATATTTGATAGCTATAGAAAAAGTATCTATGGGGAGATTAGTCTACTATCAAGGGGTGATACATATTTGATGATCATAGAAAAAGTCTGAAGGGGAAGATAAGTCTAATATCTAGGGGGGATACATATTTGATAGCCACCTAAAAGTATCTATGGGGAGATTATAGTCTAATATCTAGGGGGGATACATATTTGATGGCCATCGAAAAAGTATCTAGGGGGAGATTAGTATGATATCTAGGGGGGATACATATTTGATGGCCATAAAAGAAGTACAGTGTGTATATAGAATGAGATTTCTCTAATATCTAGGGTTGGATACATATTTGATGGCCATCGAAAAAGTATCTAGGGGGAGATAAGTCTAATATCTAGGGGGGATACATATTTGATGGCAATCGAAAAAGTATCTATGGGAAGATAATAGTCTAAAATCTATGGGGGATACATATTTGATAGCCATCGAAAAAGTATCCAGGGGGAGATAATAGTCTAAAATCTATGGGGGATACATATTTGATGGCCACCGAAAAAGTATCTAGGGGGAGATTAGTATAATATCTAGGGGGGATACATATTTGATGGCCATCGAAAAAAATATCTAGGGGGAGATTAGTCTTAATTCAAGGGGGGGTACATATTTGATGGCCATCAAAAAAGTATCTAGGGGAAATTAGTCTAATATCTAGGGGGATACATAATTGATAGCCATTGAAAGAGTATCTAGGGGGAGATTAGTCTTAATTCAAGGGGGGATACATATTTGATGGCCATCAAAAAAGAATCCAGGGGGAGATTAGTATTATATCTAGGGGGGATACATATTTGATGGCCATAAAAGAAGTACAGTGTGTTTATAGAATGAGATTTCTCTAATATCTAGGGGGGATACATATTTGATGGCCATAGAAAAAGTATCCAGGGGGAGATTAGTATGATATCTAGGGGGGATACATATTTGATGGCCATAAAAGAAGTACAGTGTGTATATAGAATGAGATTTCTCTAATATCTAGGGGGGATACATATTTGATGGCCATCGAAAAAGTATCTAGGGGGAGATTAGTCTAATATCTAGGGGGGATACATATTTAATGGCCATCGAAAAAGTATTTAGGGGGAGATTAGTGGAATATTTAGGGGGGAGACATATTTGATGGTCATCGAAAAAGTATCTAGGGGGGGATACATATTTGATGGCCATAGAAAAAGTATCTAGGGGGAGATAAGTCTAATATCTAGGGGGGATACATATTTGATGGCCATCGAAAAAGTATCTAGGGGGAGATTAGTGTGATATCTAGGGGGGATACATATTTGATGGCCATAGAAAAAGTATCTAGGGGGAGATTAGTGTAATATCTAGGGGGGATACATATTTGATGGCCATAGAAAAAGTATCTAGGGGGAGATTAGTCTAATATCTAGGGGGGATACATATTTGATGGCCATAGAAAAAGTATCTAGGGGGAGATTAGTCTAATATCTAGGGGGGATACATATTTGATGGCCATAGAAAAAGTATCTAGGGGGAGATTAGTCTAATATCTAGGGGGGATACATATTTGATGGCCATAGAAAAAGTATCTAGGGGGAGATTAGTCTAATATCTAGGGGGGATACATATTTGATGGCCATCGAAAAAGTATCTAGGGGGAGATTAGTGTGATATCTAAGGGGGATACATATTTGATGGCCATCGAAAAAGTATCTAGGGGGAGATAAGTATGATATCTAGAGGGAATACATATTAAATATTAACTAATCTCCCCCTTGATACTTTTTCGAAGGCCATCAAATATGTATCCCCCCTAGATATCACAGTAATCTCCCCCTAGATACTTTTTCGATGGCCATCAAATATGTATCCCTCCTAGATATTAGACTTATCTCCCCCTAGATACTTTTTCTATGGCCATCAAATATGTATCCCCCTTAGATATCACACTAATCTCCCCCTAGATACTTTTTTGATGACCATCAAATATGTATCCTCCCTAGATATCACACTAATCTCCCCCTAGATACTTTTTCGATGACCATCAAATATGTATCCCCCTAGATTTTACGCTAATCTCCAAGATACTTTTTCGATGGCCATCAAATATGTATCCCCCCTTGATATTAGATTAATTTTCCCCTAGATATTTTTTCGATGGCTATCAAATATGTATCCCCCTAGATAACACACTTATCTCCCCCTAGATACTTTTTCGATAGCCATCAAATATGTATCCCCCCTAGATATTACACTAATCTCACTCTACATACTTTTTAGATAGCCATCAAATATATATATTCCCTAGAAATTACACTTATCTCCCCCTAGATACTTTTTCTATGGCCATCAAATATGTATCCCCCCTAGATATTAGACTAATCTCCCCCTAGATACTTTTTTGATGGCCATCAAATATGTATCCCCCCTTGATATTAGACTAATGTTCCCCTAGATACTTTTTCAATGGCCATCAAATATGTATCCCCACTATATAACACACTAATCTCCCCCTAGATACTTATTCGATAGCCATCAAATATGTATCCCCCCTAGATATCACACTAATCTCACTCTTGATACTTTTTCGATAGCCATCATATATGTATCCCCCCTAGATATTACACTAATCTCACTCTAGATACTTTTGCAATGGCCATCAAATATGTATCCCCCCTAGATATCACACTAATCTCCCCCTATATACTTTTTTGATGACCATCAAATATGTATCCCCCCTAGATATCACACTAATCTCCCTCTAGATACTTTTTCGATGACCATCAAATATGTATCCCCCTAGATTTTACCCTAATCTCCAAGATACTTTTTCGATGGCCATCAAATATGTATCCACCCTAGATATTCACTAATTTCTATCTAGATATTTTCTCGATAGCCATCAAATATGTATCCCCCTTTGATATTACACTTATCTCCCCTAGATAATTTTTCTATGCATGCATGGACATCAGATATGTATCCCCCCTAGATAACACACTTATTTATCCTCCCTGTTTGTAAAATTCCAGTTAAAACATATTGAGGATTGAATTATTGATGTATATATATGTATATATGCTTTCCAAATCTTAAAGCTATATGGTCCATAGCGGGGTGAAATGTTTGATGGTGTGAAAATCATTCAGATTGAAAGATAAACATGTTTTTGATCTATGCAGGTTTAGATGAAAACATACCTACAGAAGTCCATTCACAATATTACTAAATAACACTGTGGAAATGTGAAATGAATTTGTAGACCACACCCACATTAAATTTTTTACCTAATTTGTTTTAATGCATATAAGTACACGTTTCACTGTATGATTGCTGCAGTGGTTGATTTACTGACAAAATTCATTTTGAACTCTTAATTATTATTTGTACACGTAAATTATGATATATGCATTCCATAATTGGATTTAAAGATATTTACTTTGTAATCTCCCTAAGATATTTTATGAGCACCATACATGCATGTACATACAGTAGTATTTTAGTTTAAAGATGATTTCATTGAAAAAGATAATGATTGATTATAATTGATTTTCAAATTCATTTATATATTATAGTAGATAGTCGGATGTTGACGCATATCAAACACAAAAAACCCTGAATGATGTTATAAAAATTTGTACAGGTAATTTTTCAAAACTCATATATTGGCAGCTCAAT
>SAYR01018917.1:18533-130593 GCA_004382745.1 Argopecten irradians irradians
ACACTAATCTCCCCTAGATACTTTTTCGATGGCCATCAAATTATGTATCCCCTAGATATCACACAATCTCCACCTAGATACTTTTTCCATGGCCATCCAAATATGTATCCCTCCTAGATATTACACTAATCTCACTCTAGATACTTTTTCGATGGCCATCAAATATTGTATCCCCCCAGATATCACACTAATCCCCCTAGATACTTTTTCGATGGCCATCAAATATGTATTCCCCCCTAGATATTAGACTAAATCTCCACCTAGATTCTTTTTCGATTTGCCATAAAATATGTATCCACCCTAGATAATCACACTAATCTCCCCCTAGATACTTTTTCGATGGCCATCAAATATGTATCCCCCCTAGATATTAGACTAATCTCCAACTAGATACTTTTCGATGGCCATGAAAAATATGTATCCACCCTAGATATCACACTAATCTCCCCCTAGATACATTTTCGATGGCCATCAAATATGTATTCCCCCAGATTATCCACACTAATCTCCCCCTAGATACTTTTTCGATGGCCATCAAATATGTATCCCCCCTAGATATTACACTAATCTCACTCTTAGATACTTTTTGGATGGCCATCAAATATGTATCCCCCCTAGATATTCACACTTAATCTCCACCTAGATACTTTTTCGATGGCCATCAAATATGTATCCCCCTAGATATTACACTAATCTCACTCTAGATACTTTTTCGATGGCCATCAAATTGTGATCCCCCTTAGATATTAGACTAATTTCCCTCTATATACTTTTCGATGGCATCAAATATGTGTATCCCCAATAGATATCAGATTAATTCCCCCCTAGATATCTTTTGATGGCCATCAAATATGTATCCCCACTACATATCACACTAATCTCCCCCTAGATACTTTTTCGATGGCCGATCAAATATGTATCCCCCGAGATTCATAATCTCCTCCTAGTACTTTTCCTGATGGCCATCAAAATGTACCCCCCTAGATATCACACTAATCTCCCCTAGATACTTTTTTGATGGCCATCAAATATGTATCCCCCCTAGATATCACATTAATCTTTCCCTAGATACTTTTTTGATGGCCATCAAATATGTATCCCCCCTAGATATTAGACTTATCTCCCCCTAGATACTTTTTTGATGGCCATCAAATATGTATCCCCCCTAGATATCACATTAATCTTCCCCTAGATACTTTTTTATGGCCATCAAATATGTATCCCCCCTAGATATTAGACTTAATCTCCCCTAGATACTTTTTCGATAGCCATTCAAATATGTATCCCCCTAGATATTACACTAATCTCACTCTAGATACTTTTTCGATGGCCATCAAATATGTATCCCCCATTAATTAACACACTAATTGTTCCCCTAGATACTTTTTCGATGGCCATCAAATATGTATCCCCCCTAGATATTAGACTTATCTCCCCCTAGATACTTTTTCGATAGCCATCAAATATGTATCCCCCCTAGATATTACACTAATCTCACTCTAAGATACTTTTTCGATGGCCATCAAAATGTATTCCCCCCTATGATATAGAAGTAATTACTAATCTCCCCCTAGATACTTTTTCGATGGCCATCAAATATGTATCCCCCCTAGATATTAGACTTATCTCCCCCTAGATACTTTTTCGATAGCCATCAAATATGTATCCCCCCTAGATATCACACTAATCTCCCCCTAGATACTTTTTCGATGGCCATCAAATATGTATCCACCCTAGATATTCACTAATTTCTATCTAGATATTTTCTCGATAGCCATCAAATATGTATCCCCCTTTGATATTACACTTATCTCCCCTAGATAATTTTTCTATGCATGCATGGACATCAGATATGTATCCCCCCAAGATAACACACTTATTTATCCTCCCTGTTTGTAAAATTCCAGTTAAAATATACTGAGGATTGAATTATTGATGTATATATATATATGCTTTCCAAATCTTAAAGCTATATGTTCCATAGCGGGGTGAAATGTTTGATGCTGTGGAAATCATTCAGATTGAAAGATAAACATGTTTTTGATCTATGCAGGTTTAGATGAAAACATACCTGCAGAAGTCCATTCACAATATTACTAAATAACACTGTGGAAATGTGAAATGAATTTGTAGACCACACCCGCATTAAATTTTTTACCTAATTAGTTTTAATGCATATAAGTACACATTTCACTGTATGATTGTTGCAGTGGTTGATTTACTGCCAAAATTTATTTTGAACTCTTAATTATTATTTGATATAAGCATTCCATAATTGGATTTAAAGATATTTACTTTATAATCTCCCCTAAGATATTTTATGAGCACCATACATGCATGTACATACAGTAGTATTTTAGTTTAAAGATGATTTCATTGAAAAAAGATAATGATTGATTATAATTGATTTTCAAATTCATTTATATATTATAGTAGATAGTCGGATGTTGACGCATATCAAACACAAAAAACCCTGAATGATGTTATAAAAAATTGTACAGGTAATTTTTCAAAACTCATATATTGACAGCTCAATGTTCAACCCATCCAATATATTCTGTCTGCCTCTGTGTCTGCATCCATAAAATGCTAAAACAAGTTCCCCACCTATTGTATTAATTGTTGTGTGGTATTGATAAAAACAATGCTAGCTATAGCCCTGAGATAATCCCTGATAATATATCCTTTCTTCTACATGTGTATTACAAATTAATGTCAATTATTGATCATGGTATTGTATAATGTATTTTATATTGATCAATGCAGACACTTTAACAAACAAATTGATCATAACAAAATATATACATCACATTGTATACACCATTTATTTATTGGAAAATATTAGGTTTCCAAGTTGCAATAACATTTATATCTGCAGGCATGTTCATAATGCTTCATTATATTGGGGTCTTCCCTGAACACCAACTCTAATTATTTTAATGATCGAATCATATTGGAACTCATATTGGAACATATATATCAGCATAATATACCATGATATTAAAAAAAAAGTTTCTGATTGTATTTAATTATTTTGTGATCACATAAAATTAGTTAAAGCATTTCTAACATTAGTTTTTAGATATTATCTATTCTCTATAATCATTATTATTTCCTTACTATATATTTAATTACACTTATATGACAGTGCATGCAGTTAGTTTACACATATAATGCTTTTTTAAGTTTCATGTTACATATGTACACTAAAAATGTATAATTAAATAGTTACATTTCAAAACAAATTTTATCTCATAGTTTGGTTTTGGATTAATGCTTATTCTCACTGTTGTGATGATGTGGAAGCTATATACACACAGGTAATTTTTATAGGTGCCCTCTACCTGTATCAGTGTCAGGTGTGACCCCCCACTGTGCTGTTATGTAATACAGGTAGACCAGGTGTAATTTACTACCTGTACAGTCACCTTGTCACATATATAGGCATATACTGCTGATTTTCTGTTTATTTTCTTAACATTACCAATTTTTATTTGGAAAGCATAAACAGACAATGGGGGGATACTTTTTTGATGGGCAAAAAAAGTATCCGGATACTTTTTTGATGGGGGATACTTTTTTGATATGACAGCGGCACCATAAACATATTCTCAGACAGATTTTTTACTCAAATATGTGATTTTCCATAGGCTTGAGTAAAAAAATAATTGTCTGAGAAAGTTTTAGCCCTGTTTACAACATTATCAACTCACGTATAGGCGCTTACTATCACATTTCTGCCGTTCACCCTTATCACAGACGAGATAATTATAAACAATATACAACGTTTAGGTAGTAAGCGAAACTGGATAAGCGGTAAGCTTAATTTGAAGAAAAAAATATATCAAATGGTTCATTTTGCAAACCCATTAATGAATAGTTTCACACAAGATTTCGAAGCGTCGTTTCAAAAATAACAACAAAACAATGGTGGCGTCGAAAAAGAAACGAGTGCGTATTATTTTAACATTTTGCACTGTCAAAAATACACGGTCATTCGTTGCTAAGGCGTTGCTGCCAAAATGTCGACTACCTCTCCCATTGTTCTAAATGCTAACTGCCAGTGTCAGTGTAAAATGCCCAAAATCTGCCAACCAATCAGAATGCAGGATTCTCACTTGCGGTACAATGAAACTAAAACGTAATGGTTATCTGGCATAGTCGTGGTATTAAACTATCATAGGAAGAATATTGTACTAATTACCTAAGTTTTATATTCAATAATAAGCATCTACATTGTTTTTTTTATAAATCTTTTATTTTTAAATCACATTGGTATAACAATTAATCATATTTATTATTATTTAATATAATTTAATTCAATGTTTTTTTATGCGTTCACCTTTTCACACATATATGTACGCATACACGATTATACATACACACACAGACACACACACACACTCACACACACACACACACACTCTCTCTTTCTCTCTCTCTCTCACACACACACACACACATACACACACACACACACACACACACACACACACACACACACACACACACCACACACACACACACACACACACACACACACACACACACACACACACACACACACACACACACACACACACACACACACACACACACACACACACACACACACACACACTCACACTCACATACACACATACATATACACATGTATACATACATACATGAACACACAATCAATCACACTCTTACATACATTATATATACTCATACATGCATGTACAAGGTAAATACATAATTTACATTATAATATACAATTTTACATAGTATAATTGTAGTATTACTGTACCCTGGTATATATTTAAGGGAGCAACCAACTAAATGATTTTACATAGACCACAGTGTTAAACTTTGTTAAAGTTTTGTGCTGTATTATTAAAACAAAGAAATATTAGTTAGGTATTGTGTTCTATAATTAAAGTCTAGGTTCTCATATAATACTAGATAGAAAAAAAGTATGGGTCCTTCTGCTCAAACTCCAACCAGAGTAGCTTTATTGAAATCTAAAGAATACGGAAATTCTAATGTTTTTACCTATTCATTATCAAAATTGATATTTTGAACCTAAATCTCAATATGAATTTCCAAATTGATATCATGGTTATCTAGGAATAATCACCAGTCAGAAAACATTTTTACTTTTGAAATTCATAATTAGCCAGCCAATCAGCGGCCGGGTTAAAATTCTATCATGGGCTCAATCTTGTATACACAGGGGCCATTTCGAAGGTCTTTTTTATTCAGTTGGTTGATCCCTATAAGCATATAATAGGCACCACTCCATAGACACACACACACACACACACATACACACAAAAACACCATCACACGCTCGCCCTCATATATCTGAATATTATATATGCATACAATTTTGCACAACCTTTGTCACATTCTCACCCTCAAACACACCGTCATACATAAAACCTTTAAAGTAAATACTTGTGATTCCTTAAACATACTCTTACACACAGCCTAGCACACTCACAGTTATAATAATTCTCTTGACAAAACAATGAAAATAGTTTTTAATTCTAGAAGAATTTAGAGAAAAAAAATGAAAGTAAATGGAAGAGGAAAATTTGAAGTAGAGAAAATAGAGGAAGGGTGCAGAGATAGTGGTTAGAAATGCATTTGTTTGAGATGTGGCTAGTATAACATCACATTTGTTTCGGATATTAAATTCTTAAATTATTGTTCGCACGCAATTATTTTATTTATTTCATGTCCGCTCCCAGCCAGCGTAATACGGTCTAGAGCACAATGGGAAAAAGATGTAGGAAAAACCTACCAGTTATTTATTTGGTCTAGAGAATCGAAACTTTACCCCGAAAATTATTCCCAAAATTCATGATGGAACCATAATAGAGAAACAAGAAGATATTTTGGAAAACATCAGACATTTTTATGAAGACTTGTATAAAGAGAACATACATTTACATGACATTGATCTTAATACATACTTGAATTTTAACGATATACCCAAACTTACTCTCAGACTCTAGAAGGTGAAATCACTTATAAAGAAGCTAGTAACTTCCTAAAAAGTATGAAAAATAACAAAAGCCCTGGGTCTGATGGCTTTACGTTTGAGTTTTTTTTTTTTTTCTGGATGAATATTGGTAAATTTGTAGTTTGTAATTTTGGTTCCTCAAAAGAAGAATTATCACTTACCCAGCGTCAGGGTGTAATTACTTTTACACCAAAAGGTGATAAGCCTCGACATTTTTTGAAGAATTGGCGTCCAATCTCATTACTGAACATAACTTATAAAATTGCTTCTGGTGTGATATCGTACAGAATGAAAAGTGTTTTAAATAAACTTATAAATCATGATCAGACAGGGTTTTTATCAGGGAGGTATATTGGCGAGAGCACACGTTTACCTTATGATACTATGAAATTTACAGAAGATAATGATATTCCTGGCATGATCATGATGGTAGACTTCGAAAAAGCCTTTGATTCTGTATCTTGGAATTATATTAGAAAAGTCTTGATTTTTTTGGATTTGGCAATGACATTCTATGATGGTTTAATACTTTACACAATAATGTCACATCTATAATTAATCAAGGTGGTAATTTATCTTCTTTTTTTGAATTCAAAAGATCTTGTCGTCAAGGCGATCCAATTGCCCCATACATGTTTATACTATGTGCTGAAGTTTTCGTTTAAGGGAAAACATTTATATAAAAGGAATTAAAACAAATGACACTGATATTCTTACATCACAATATGCAGACGATACATTTCTTACATTAGACGGATCAGAAAAGTCACTTAGTAAGAGTTTAACATAATTGATTTCCTTCAAACATATATCGGGTTTAAAAATTAATGTAGATAAAACTGAAATGATATGGATAGGAAGTATATGAAGTATTTAATTTAAGAATTATTTAAGAAATTATTGCGTTTGAACGTTATAGTATTCGCGCGCAATAATTATTTCGTTCGCACGCAATAATTATTTCGTTCGCACGCAATAATTATTTCGTTCGCACGCAATAGTATTGCGTTCACAAGCAATAATTATTTCGTTCGCACACAATAATTATTTCGTTCACACGCAATACTTTTGCGTTCACACGCAATACTTTTGCGTTCGCACGCAATTCTATTGCGTTCACACGCAATATTTTTTTTATTTCATGTCCGCTCCCAGCCACCGTACCTTATTATACTTCCTCATAATTTATGTAATCGAATGGCTTCTATTTTTTTTCCTCTCAATTTTTGTAATATTAATAATTTCACTGTTTTTTTTCAAATTAAGTATGGACTTCATCAATTCGTTTTCCTTCAAGTTTCTTTGTTTTTTTTCTTATAAGAGGCAAAATATACTGTTTTACCTCTAATGTTCATTAACAGAGTTTCAAGGAATAACTGATCATCAATGTTAAACTGTAAAACCATCTCGTCAATGTAATTTATATTGTTAAGATTTTATAAAGGTACACAGTATTCTTTTTTTGTGTCTGTAATGACATCTTTAATTAATTTAGCATATTCTGTAAACTAAAGAAGATAAATATTGAATTTCCATAGACCCCTTCCTTTTTTAAATGTATTACATTTTAAAACTAGTGTAGTGATAGAGTGATCTGACATATAGCTCGGTTTAATAGTGGAAGAGCTAAAATTAGGTAATAAACAATCACTTATTAGAAAAAATCTAACCTAGATTGCTAGAGAGGATTAATTTTTCTCCACGAGTATCTATAATATATAAGATTTTGATGGTATTCTCTAAAAATGTCTATCAAATTATACCCATTTATCGTGTTAAGAACCTTCTCCCTGGCATGAGGATTATTTATATGTTTGTAAGACCTATCATAGTCAATTTGTGGGTTAAGAACCAGGTTAAAATCACCACAAATAATAGACTTTTCATTTCCGAATTCTTCTATTGTTTTAGATATAATATTGAAGAAATCAGGCTCATCTTTATTCGGACCATATATTGTTATTAAATTCAAATTTACAGACTCAATTTCAATCTCTAAAGCTAAACTATTGCCTGAATTATCTTTCTTAATCTTCTTAAATGTAAATTCAAAAGTGTTATTGAACAAGATTGCTACTCCTCTAGCATTTGATTTGTACGAGTTGAAAAAGCATTCACAGCCCCATTCTGTCCTTATTTGATTTTCTAATTCTACAGTAAAATCTGTGTCTTGCAGACAATAAATGTCGTGTTTCTTATTCTTTAAATATGCAAATACATCCTTTCTTTTACTAAAATCCCCTAAGCCCTGACAGTTGACAGAGTAAATAGTGATGTCACTATTCATTATCGAGAATAAATGAAATGGTCTTCCACATCTCACATATACAAAGCAGAAAAAGGAAAGATAAAGTAGAAATGGGGCAAAAATGGTCTAGTAAGTAATGACTGTGATGATTCACAGCTGAAAAGAGAAAAGGGAGAAAGACAGATAAAAGAAGAAATGTAACGTAAAAGAAAACATGGGTGGTTACAAAAAAATGGACTACTGCTAACTCGCACGCACTGTTATTCTTCATCCGTACCAGACAGGAAGCCAATACAATTACCGGCAGTCCAATACTATCATAAGAAACATACAATCATTTTTCCAGAATTTTGAGGAATAAAAAGAAATATACACTGAACCCCATTTAGAAGCTGTCTATAAATATGTAGATATATTTTTTCTTATAACAAACCGAACTTCAATATATACAATTATATTGTGTACCGTACCATATATACGATGTATATAATATTCAATTCTCATATGGACCGGTTAAAAAAAATTGCCACTGTTTCCAACAAGTAAAATATAAATAAAACCATCATTATTTTTTGTGAAAAAAGAAACATCGAATATTGATTTTACAAGTAATCAAATAAAAAAAAACTAACTAACAAACACGGTATAGTCTGATATAATATATACATTTATTTTTAGGGGGTTTTCTCAAAATTAAAAAAAGTAATACATCCGGCCATTTCAAAACTTTTTTTTAATAGTTTTGAGTAGCGTTTTTCGATATACATTGTAAACATATTTACAAATCTGTATCCATAAATGTCTACAACTCAATAGCGTACTTTATACATTAAACTGAACATTCCAAAGCTGTATGGTATATCAGGTATATTAAGGATCCATAATGTACATTGTTTATAGTAATTAGACATATCGGAAGTTACTGATGATACTTAACGTTACACTAGCGTGACATAGAACGGCGTCAGATACGGACAATGGCGTGGATCTATCATGCCTTATAATTAAATTCCCTATATATAAATACAAAAGTGATTTATATATCGAATCCTTAAAATATGACTTATAATACTATATGAATTACATGTATACATCTATTAGGGTATTTTGTGTCAGTGTCTTGTTATTATTGATTCTTATTAAATAATGGATTCTTGTAATAATTCCCTTGCGTTTGAATGGAGTTTCCGATATCCATAAACAAGTACTACAATAAGATTTCAACTTTATTTTCCTTCCAAAATATAACAGTGCATAATGATTATCTATATTTCACAAAGCTGTATTTCATTCTTTCGAGGTTTGGAGGTCAAATACGACGATTAAACTTTCATGAGACATAGTTAACGTACGGTTTAAATAAAAGATATTTAAAATGCTTGCTATTTTTGCGTATACAAAGGAGTACAGTGAGAAATACTGATTGATAAAGGCTAAATTGAACTCACTTCATGGATATTATGAAAACACTCGCCTCAAATTTTGAACATAATGTTATCTAATCCCACGTTTCCGCCAAAAGGAAAGTACAGCATCTCTATCGGTCAAAAGTTGCCAAAATTTGGCAATATGATACATATCAACCAGACTCATATTCATGAAGATTGTACTTCAGGTTACTAAAACAACTACTTATATTCATTTAAACCCAAATATTATAACGCATAGAACTATATTGTTATTACATTTATATTTTAGATTCTTGTTATGATTATGTTGCATTTTTTTTTACTCTTTTCAGATCCTTTCAGAATGTCCGGATTTTACCTGTACGTATCAAACAGTTCAATTTTTAACACCAACATCACAATACTGTTGAATAACAGTCACCTGTGTTACCATGACCACGGACCTGGCCTACCATCCTATATCCAGTCACTGTCCTGTCCCGTATCTGGTCGATATGTTATATTCTACAACAAACGGCCTGCTGACTATGAACCTCAGAATGTTCAGTATTACAACACAACAACTGCAGTTATAGAATTGTGTGAAGTACAAGTGATCGGAGGTTTGTGTTCACATTAAGTTTGATTAAAATGATTCGATTTTATAGCAGAACAATAAGATTGCCCATTTATAAAGATTTTCTAATTTCGGAGAAGGTCACAGTGATTAAATTGGATGATTAAACAAATAGTTTGAAAAAAATGCTTCAGTTTCTTTTGACCCATTTTATCACATGGCAAATATAGGAGTTTCTCTGAAATAAAAAATGTTTATCAAAACATACATGATTTATCTAAAACAATCCTCGTCCACACAGGATTTAGAAATAATTACTAAAATACTTATTTGAATAATCATGATGACCATTTAATAAACTACAACGTAAATTGAAAATCCACTCAAACATTTGTTTCCGACCATCAGTAATGGGAAACACCACAATGATATTACTGTTTTCCTGTGATGTAGCGTCATATGCTGGGATACGAATCTGCTGACATGGCTTCTTGTACCAGTCATTTTAAGATGAAAGATTTATATCCATTTGTCATATCATCTTACTTAAAAACAATGAATTCCTCAGTTATCATAAATGAGGGTGATAAAAATAATCTAACCAATGATATAATATTGCACGGGAGCTAACTCCTGCAAGACTTTGTACATAATTTGCACCAAACCGAATATTTTTGCCTCTGATTAAATGATTTATACACAATACATAAATCTATTTATTTTTTGAACGGTCTACTGTTAACGAGTAGCGCATCCAGTTCATCAAAATTCCAGGGTTGTTATGCGCAAACTTATTTTTTAAAATAATAGTTAAAAAATAGTTTAACTTTCTTCTGCAAATTTTCATACATTTCATGCGTTTTTTTTGACAAAGTACAAAATGCAGTTTTGTAGCATTATACCAAATGTATACGAGTTTATTTCAGAAAAATACAGAGTAAGAAATACAGAACAAACTGTTGCATACACATAATATTAAGTAATTGTTTGAAGCAATCTACCGTTTATAAACAATATTTATCACTTGGACAACAATATATGTTATATCGTGTATTTATGCAGAGTAAAGTAGATAAATATTTGTTGCTGTGGACAAAAATCGTCTGCTCTTGTTTTAAATAACTGATATACGTTATCATTCGTCTTTGCTGTATCATATTTTGGGTATTATCGTCTTGATATCGTCTGAATATATACTTTTGCCTACTAGAAATGGTCGTCAGTCAGTATACTATATTAAAATAGTACAATCATACAGTAGTTATATATTCATCACCAAATGATCTTTTCTGAATTGCATTTGATTTTTATCGGGGATTATGGATATCATAATGGTGCAAATGCATCCGAGTGCTAAGATGAATTCAGTGATTGAGTTGCTCGGATTTACTGTGAATTAACAAGATTTTATTTTAGAATCATGCATTGGTAAACATCATTTATCGGATTTTCGTGAATATCTCATTTAGGGTATTTGGATGTATATTTTATATCAACGTTTATTAAACAGATGATTTCCCCTCTTGCTTGTATTTTCATTTAATATGTTGCTAACATTAATTTGAACATATAAGTCGTTGGTACGCTGCATTGAAAACGAATGGGGGCAATGAATTTGGACCATCATTTTGTGAGACATGCGATTGATTTTGTCTGCTTACATATTTCAGTTTAATTGTATTTTCAGATATTATTTAGGCATGTTTATTTGCTAGTGGATGTTCACAATAACTCAAATGTATTGTATGGTATTGCAGGATGTCCGCCTGGAAGGAAAGGAGTTTCATGTGACCAAGGTAACAGTGATTTTGTCGCCGTTTATAAAATTATAAAGGTTTTAATTCTTCTTTTTTGAACCATAGGTACCTAGCTCATTTAAAAAAATGACATGTTGTAATACGTAATATACAAAAAAAGTAAAGCACTATCTCAGAGCTGAAATCTGACGTATTTTTTGTGAATTGATCTAGCAGAGATTATAATAGGAGGATTTACACAAGGTTGGTCTTAAGCTGAACAAATAAAATCAAAAATAAGCTACAACATGTCACCAGTTTCTCAGCTTCTGTAGGCGAAAACAGTCGCAAAACTTAAAAGAATATCGCGATTTTGTCTAGTCGGACACCTTGATGTCACCACACTTGACTCTAATAGGCAGAGCTTTAGTTATTGACACGGTAAGATAATCAGGCCGTACGTTTCCATCGGGCCATTATCATCTGGTGTTAATCTCAATATAAACCTTCGCAATCATCAATCGTCTTCTCAAACCTATAGGAACCGTCTCCATGAAGTTGTATAGCCATATTCGACCTATAATTTTCACTGACAATTTGTGTGGATTTTCATGAGGGTTGGAGGCGAATGTGGCGAGAAAAACGATACTGCGACTAGACGATAAAACGGAGCTCAATATTATTCGGAACGGTGACTGGACAATTTTATATGGACAAAATCCTAGACTATAGTAGATCGAATATACGTACCTGGCCTACTTTGCTTTCCGGCCGGGTACGAAATGGTCCCTATGTGTGCTAGTGGAGTACTGCCGCAGTGAATATTTTTTCTTTGCAAGTTCTATGCTTTTTATAGATTTCCGATTATTTCATGCTGATAAATGAATATATATCATATTTGCATTAACATAACAAGCATTGATAATATCTATCTTACAGCTCACATGACATCATATTCACAATCCAGAATTCTTTTCCTTTTGAAATTTATCTATAAAGATGACACCATTATCTGTATAGAAGACTTTTGAGCGTCAGTATCGGAGCTAATACAATAGGCACCGATTTTGTACGCATGGATGATACCTGCGGCCTCTCCAGATTCATAGTTATAGGACTCTTTTGATGTACATCAAAGGACTAAATTAAAATATTTAGTGATGTAAGCTATTACAGCTCTATATATCCTTTTGCATATGTATCTTAGTATAACATCTGTACTACAAGAAGTTTGTTTTAACCCATTCTTTTATCATTTTCCGGATTTTATTGCAAAATTTTATAAATATGTAATATTTGACATATTGATAATAGTGAAATCAATTATTGTCTGAGACCTATTGACCATCCGTAGAAGTACCCACTGCTTCAACAGGCGTTAACATTGTCACGCTATCATTCAGGCCAGAGGAGATCAAACTAAGCACTGTAATCGAATGATCACTCGTGATCGTTTCTGAATGAAATCTACATTTCAGTACTATGCGTGCTTTCACTTTGAAAATAGGACAATGCCTTGTTGCAAGCCAGTATGTCGCATACCTGGTCAGGAATAATTTTTAAATCAATGAATTGAATGCTCTTGATAACAAGTTGTTTTACAAATCATATTAGCATTGTTTGGTTTAAAATAGACTACACTCTAAACCTGTGACCCGTAACTTATATTGTTGAGTAAAGGATGCGATATATTATGATGATTTTGTATGATTCATGTGGTAATTTTTGTTTTGTTTTGATTTTGTTTGCTTGTTTGATGTACATTTTACATGCGTTATTTATTGCTGAAAACAGGAGTGAGTAGATTTCGATATAATTAAATTAATCTAGTACTGTTTAATATATATAATAATTACTTGTGACGACCTTCACGGACCATTATACGGTATACATTTTAACCGAAATGGCTTTTTATTTTTGACATGTAACTGTAAAAAGGGTTTATAGTCGCAAAATTATTAGTTTCAGAATCTGTTAATACTGCATTTGACATCCCTTCATTAGCAATGCTAAATAGATAAATTAAATGTTAAATCACATAATGCGGGTAACCTATGTTCCTCGGTTACCTAATTACCGCACAGCAGTCGTATATTACAACGCCACGCATGTAAACAGCAGAATGGACCTTGGCACATATTTACATTTTCTCATGCGCGACTGTGTGTTGATGATTTAACTTAGGTCATACGATAGATGTTCTGTCTTTATAAGTGTTGTTAATAGGCTTTGAAGTTTTGTTTTTTGAAACATTGCGGGTATTTCATAAATGCTACATTCAGGAGTTTTTACCATCAGTGCGGGAAAAAGATATATGGTATTACTAAATGATTTTCATATTATCAGCATGTGATCCTGGAACATTTGGACTAGACTGTAACCAGACCTGTCATCACTGTGCCACGTCTGACTGTAACAAACTAACGGGTGTGTGTACACCTACGGGGTGTTCAGCTGGGGGGAAGGGGACGTCGTGTGATCAAGGTGACATTTTTACAATAATCAAGTAACCGTAATCCACTTACCTTTGAGAAAAAAAAAACTTGTTAACCAATCGTTTAGTATGAACATTTAAATAACGTGTCCCATTGATTTTAAAACCATGTATCGTTGATACTTTAAAATTTCAATTCCATTGATTTGAAATATTAAGGAGTGAGCACGAAATTATAAAAGCAAATTTTTTACAAAATTTAAATGACTGGTTATCCGATACACAAATATGCCACCAATATACCTCGTCTTCAGACAAGCATACAATATTTCCTGACTGGTTAATAATAATCTTGGTGTGCATTGTTTGTCTCGTACAAACGTGAAATGATTATAACATTGTTATTATAGTCGTTTTTGATGCAATTCATACTTTTAAAGATCCCCCAAATAATTCATACTTATAAGAATGAGTAAATGCAAATCTGTTTGCGCTCAAGTTATATTCTCCACAAGCATTTTTATTTTTGTATTTTACATTGTTGAACGCGTTTTTCGTGTGTGTAAATCTTATTTGTTTCAGTGCTACTTATCGTTACAGTTACGTTAAGAGTGAACAGTTGACCCTGATGGTTTAGCAGTAAATCCATTAATGTTATGTAGTTATCTTCAATTAGAGACTGATGGCTATCCAGTGTAGACAATTGGAAAAGAATTGTATAGCTGTCCAGACATTTTTTAAGACCGGCAGTGTATGTCAGATAAGGTTAAATGATGAGCTTCAAGTTAAGAAATGCGATCATATTATAATGACTTAAAGTGAACAGTCGGGCAAGGATGGCTAAAGTCGGTAAAAATGGTGTGAATGTATCCAGTATAATTTCTTATGAAATGGAAAATTAAAATCTCTCGCCAAAATCTGTCTGCGTACGAAGAAATTAATTTAAAGTATAGGAATCCTAAAACGTCCTCCCGGCTGACTATGTCCGTGGTTACATTTACACGCAGCCTCGCTTTCAATGCTTTCAACTTTCCTTTACTTTAATGGTCAGAACTTGGAAACGTAAGCAGAACTTGGCCGCCGTATTAATATGTGAGAACTTTTGGAAGGCCAATGAACGCATTTAGACTGGTTTTCTTTGCCCGACTATTCACTTTAAGGAATGCTATGTTCTTTCTTTGTATTGTAAATCTGCAGTGAGTTAACTTTGATTACAATTCAGGTTTAGTGTCTCCAAACTAGGCATACGTTTATTAGATTTAATAGAAATTAGAACAAGAAGACTAGAATTTGTCATTTTGTGTTTGTATCCGGAATTTAGACGGTAAATATATAATTTATGTACGGAAGTATGGATATCTAATGGGTGGTCTTTTCCAAGAGTTATGTGATCATTAAATTGTTTTTTTTCAGTGGAAGACAATACCATTATAGCATTGTTTGAATGGTGACTTATTTACAGAATATTTACTTTCCATTTTTTTAAATTTTCATTATTATTAAAATATAGGTATGTATGAGTTTGTGTGTAAAATTATTGTGTCATTGCAATATCGAAAGTAACACGATTAACCTTACAGGGATTCTTTTTGGGTAAGAAGTGTATTGATGGGGAAAATGAAATAATTGTATCTATAGGAACGAAATATATTTTACATCTTTTATTGTGATTTTTCCGTGGCATTACATTACTAATTTTCGACAGAACATTAAGTTGAAAAAATAGCACAATTTGATATAATTGTAACAGTACGATACATTTCACTGCGCCTAACGTTAAAAGAGCGAAATTAATCTTTCCTATTCAAAAAAAAAAAAAATTACGCAGGAATTATTGTATTTGCTTGAGTTATAACCTCATTTTAGGCCATTGATAAATACATTCTTATGTTATAATTGTTTTGTTATTTTTGTTTTGGAAAGGTAGCGGGCCTGTAATTGTTTTTCCAGTAAAACATGAACTAACGGACATGGAAAACAAAAACTAAACTAACTAATCAGAAGTCTAATACACGGCACCATTCAAAGTGCATACTACTTCACAAAAGAGAAGATATTCTGTCTTTTCATATTACAGAGTTAGCTCCCTTGCAGGCAGGTATCCATAGCGACGTCGTTGTTTTGTGGGCGCAATTTACGTCGTTTTCTCCGAAAAGTATGAAATTACGCTCGTAAACACATGCCGTCACCGTCAATACCTTTCCGCAAAGGCAGATAACTCTGTAATATGCAAATATAGAATAGATGACGACACATTGATCAATTTTATTTGAGTAGAATATGTAAAGATTTAACAAGGTTAATATACAGGTAGAGAATATATCAGCAATACCGGATACCAGGAATAATATTATAATGAGGAACTCGATTCGACGTTTGTTTGTAATTTATTGTTTCACTCTCTGATAAATATGTGAAGAATTTATTGCAGACGACATAATATTTTATACCTAATAGATTAATGTATTTGTTTTCCATGCATAAAAAATTATGTGGTCATCTTTACTGTATGATTGTAAGATTGGTCAAAGAAAATGTAATTTATACTGCTGGATAAATTACAGCCTGCACCAACCACACATTCGGACGAGACTGTAGCAAGACATGTCATTGTGCTAACTCTGACTGTAACGTGACGACAGGGGTATGCAATATACTCGGATGTAAGGAAGGATGGAAGGGACTATCATGTAATCAAGGTAAGGTGATAACCATATTCCTATTAAAATGTAAACTTACAAATATGATGGTAACATCAGAATATTGGGTGAGCAAGTATAGTGTATAAATCAACCTTTTTTATTTGTCTTGCTACTAATCTTGTGAACGGGTAGGTTTGTTCATACACGTGATAAAAGTACACATATTTTACCGGTAAACTGCTCTCCATCTATCAGTTATAACCTTGAGTAGGAACTGTATTTTATGATACATAAAAGTTTGAATGAAAAATATTTCAGCATGTATAAATTGTATCAAAATTGTATTTTGATTATTTATTATAAATACAAATGTACATCCTTCGTTTACAGTCTGTATCAACCACACCTTCGGACAAGACTGTACACAGACCTGTCATTGTGCTAACTCTGACTGTGACGGGAGGACTGGAGTGTGTAAAGTACCCGGATGTACAGAAGGATGGACAGGGGACACGTGCAGTCAAGGTAACGCTTTATTTGTCAGAAATGTTAAGGCATCATTCCAATATATGAATCGTGAAGCACTGATACTGTAAACCGACTTAATTTCTTCAGTATCTATGACTGACACATTTTAAGTGATATATGCTTTCATTGCAAAGATATATCATAATAGTTTTACTTGCAGGATGCCAAACAGGATTTTTTGGACCTAGATGTGCAGAGGAGTGTCACTGTAGAAATCCCGGCTGCAACCACATAGATGGAGCATGTAACATTGTGGGATGTACAGCGGGCTGGTCAGGACGGGCTTGTGACCAAAGTAAGTTCCATATTTATATTGAATGTAAAGAATAGGTTTCTTATGGGTGTATTACTTTAACGTCCTATTAAGGACGTTCCGAACAGTGATCGAATGCGCCGTTCGTTCGGACTTCCTCGGGTCAATGAGTGCATTCGGAACTGCACATGAAAACTCTTTTGTGACTAAGATTATGACGAATAGCGATCTATATATTATCCGTCTAACGACATCTTACCTTTTGACGTTAAAATCAGGATAGCATAGTCGATAAACGGCGTATTTGTCGATATTGTATTTAGTTCGGTTTGCCGAAAGCATGATACCGGGTGAAAATCAAAGTTTGTACGGTAGGTGTAGGACTTCGTTTCGACAAACTAGAAAAAAATAATGTTGTCAGATCTTTGAATTTGGCTAGGCTAATATAACATGAAGCTACATGTATCTTTTGAGAAGTACATTACATAACTCATACAAACGGACTGCTATATATGCCGATACGGTCTCGATCTTGTACTGAATAAAATGAGATTTCATAACAATCAAGTGATTAAAACATTTTCTGTTCAACTCCGTTAAACTGTGAATATTTGACACTTAACATACATGTGTTTTAAGGGAGATGCATAATTAAATCAAGATGTTCCAATTTTGCCGAGTAATCCCCTAGTATAAAACTACAGATACAGAAATATTTTCATCTCTCCATCGCCCCACCCCTGCTTTTCGTTCAATTTGTACAAGCTAGTATATTTCATGAATATTGCGTATGTAGATGTCTACATGTATCATGTTTAGCTAATATGATCCTCAATAAGCACTAACACGCTCGGGAAACAAGATTTTATTTACTACATACATGTACGATAAAACATAGGCCTAACTACTGTAATTAGATGATGCATGTATTTCCCGTTTTGAGAAAATGCATGGAAGTACTCTGATTCAGTTGATCAAATACTATCTTACGAAAAAGCACATGTAAGCTAGTGTCAACATCAGTATTATATCTGTGATATAGAAACTAAACATGTACATATAGGCATAGACTAATTATTTTCCTGTCTACAGTAATCAGCTGAACGTAGATCGAGGATTCAGAATAAGAGATTTTTTTCTTAGGCGTATACTTGCCGTATAGGTTATATTGAGGATCCAAAAATCTGTTTTAGTTTACTTCGGATAATAAATATATATCTACATGTATTAGATATGCAGATATCTCCTCAAAAACATACAAAGACATACAGTTGTGTATGATGACATCGATTTTATCCACATTGTTGTGATCAAGGTGAAGTTATCAACTTCGATCGTTGTCACGTAGACGCTTTTCATCGTTACAATTTTGGCGCCAAAATCAAATTTATGCTTGAAAATCTGCCTCAAACGACTATTGAAGCTAAGATATCTTGACGATGGATAGATATATTTTGGTAAAATAATTTTCCGCTAAAACAATATAAAATCATGGATTGTCTAAAGGGTAATTGAAGTCGAATCTTTACACGGAATTTTCCATATTCATTGTTCAGATATTATATCCAGTCAAAATAATGGCTTATTTGTGCCATTTCTTAGCTTTGTATAGCATCAAATAGGTGGCATCGTGACATAAAATTAACAGGTATAACAATTTATATTATCAGAATATTACACTTTATAATATTCAATCTATAAGATGTTCTTTATAAAAAAATTACCGCTCGATTTCGGTCTAAAATATAATTGTGAAAAAAGTCATTTTTTAGGGGGTAGGGGTATAAAAAGGCTAATTGCTCAAAAATTCCGCGGTCATTTTTTTATATTCTGTCATCATAACCCAAACAACTGTTTTATTATGTGGACAAAAAATAAAGAAAATTAAACGACACAATTTTTTCAAATTAAGTATTTAAGTTGAAATTCAAATGCAAAAATTGGCCCTTTTTAGGCCTCATTTACACGCATTCGCGTGAAAAATTCACAATTATTGTATTTTTAAGAGTGGAAACGACATTGAGGTCATTGATAGCCATATAAACTTACATATTAAAGATAAAAAATGTTGTTGTTTGTAATATTTCAGTCAATTCTCGAGCTTTGAAAATATGTGTGTAAAATTGTATTTTGAGGAAAACTGAGGGTAAAGTAGGGTTATTGAGAGTACAATATTTCCAAAACCGCACGGTCAAATTTCAAATAAAAGTTTTAATAAACAGTTAATCAACCAATCTTTCAATGAGCAAATTTTAAAGAAAAATAAACGAGGGGAAATTTTTAGGCCTTACTGTATCGAAACACCTTAACAGCCAGTGTCATGTAAGGACCTGCCAGATTTGTTTGTGGAGGAAAGTGGAGAACCAGGAGAAAAACCACCTGTCAGTACCTGACAACTGCCTCATTGAACGAATATATAATATGTTTTGTTCCGTTTACAGCCTGTACCTACCATACATTCGGTCAAGACTGTAACCAGACCTGTCAGTGTGCTAAATCTGACTGTAACAGGAGGACTGGGATATGTAATGCACCCGGATGTTCGGAAGGGTGGAGTGGAGGCACGTGTAGTCAAGGTAACCATACACGTAGTTTAATGTTAATATGTTTATCCCGTTATATTTAATGGAAGCCATGAAATTGGAACTGTAAGTCTTTTTCTTTTAATTTTTATGCAAATGTAATGGAGAAAAATGACAATATAACTTTTCAAAACTGCCCCTTGTCAAATCCAGATCCCTGTGTCTTCCGGTGTAATATTAGGCAGATTCTTAATTGATTTATGGAAGCTAAATCCGGAAATCTGGATGTACCGGGTAACATTCTGGTCCCGATGGCATCCGATTAAAAATACACTCTACATGTACGACCTCACAAAATGTTCTATACGTGGTCGTACATATATTTCAAATATCTGAAAATAAATCATTATTTTGAAACTACCTACCGCTTTCATCTAATAATATAACAGTATCAAATTCCTTTCAAAGCCTGTACCAACCACACGTTCGGACCAGACTGTAGACAGACCTGTCATTGTGCTACCTTGGACTGTGACGGGGGGAATGGGTTATGTCATGTGGCTGGATGTGAGGCGGGATGGATGGGGCGCACTTGTAGTGAAGGTAACAATAATCCTAGCATTTCGCTATGTACAAAAATAAGTCTTTCTAAGACTAATCCCCTTTTCCATATATTCATTCCCTTTTCCGTGAATCTGTGGTGTAGGACTTTGTTTATTTGATTTTTACTTTAATGCCTTTATGTTGTGTAGCATGTAGCAACAAAACATTCGGACGAGACTGTAGCCAGACCTGTCATTGTGCTTACTCTGACTGTGACAGGAGGACTGGGGTATGTAAAGTACCCGGATGTACGGAAGGATGGAATGGCCAGACATGTAGTCAAGGTACATATAGATAAATGGGTTTAATTTGAAGTACCATTAACATAGTATATAATAGTTCTGTTATGGTTAATGATGCAGGAAGACATTTTAAGATAATGCATAACTTTTCCTTATCTGAATATTGTCCATAGGTAATACATTTTTCATTAACTATATTTGTCTTAATATACAGTTAAAATTGTCGTTTCGTCTAATTATCATTTTGATATGTATACTATATTATTGTTCTTAATTCATATACGTATATAAACTAAAATAGAAAATGAACTAAAAAATATATATGGCATAATAAAAGTGTGAGTAACATCGATTATATTTTCAATTATACAACTGTGCTTTGAAATACAGCCTGTAACAACCACACATTCGGACGAGACTGTACCCAGACCTGTCATTGTAAATCTGAGTGTGACGGCAACAGTGGAAAATGTACCGTACCCGGATGTACAGAAGGATGGCAAGGAAATGCTTGTACTCAGGGTAATGATGCATGAATTTGTATCTGTTTTTTCATTGATCATGGTTAATCACTTCTATTTATTCCAGTATACTACTAAGGATAATTATCATCAATTTTGCGATATTAATTTGTTTACGATCTTCTAGTTTTAAGTTTGGGGTTTGGAAAAAAAAACAATACGACGGTTACGTTGCCCATATTACATAATAACTTTATACTTTCATACAGCTTGTACCAACAACACATACGGACCAGACTGTAACCGGACCTGTCATTGTGCTAACTCTGATTGTGACAGGAGAACTGGGTTATGTAAAGTACCCGGATGTACAGAAGGATGGAAGGAACAAACCTGTAGTGAAGGTACCGATGCATGTTTCTTTTTCTGATAATTGTACTTACTTCACCTATATGGAAGAATGAAAGGGGACAAACGTGTAGTAAATGTCTTGACAAACCTAATATAGAGAGTCTATGCATGATACTCTTTTTACATGATTCAAATTAACTGCCTGCGCTGATATATTCATCTTTTCTGGTTAGTTAATAAAACTTATCGGCCATCTTTTTCATGACGATGAACCAGAGCTTACTGCTTAATGGTCGGTTGCATATAGCACAATGGATGCCGTTGCCTATTAGAAGAAGTGGAGAAATAATGATGTTCAGTATTTGCGTATGTTTTGTTGAAGCCTCCTTTAGGCGTATCTAATAAGATAGGGTACAACACTTTTGTTGCTCGCGTATAGTTCTTGATATTGTCTGGTCAAATACTTTATTTTCATTTACACGTAAGGGTCAACGCTTGCCCACGTACTTGAAGAAAACGAAAGAAAGTGTTGATTTTCTGTGTCCTCGACATGAAAAAAACGTAATTGTTATGATAATATTGACCTCGTTCGTCCCAGTCCTTCCCGTTCCGTCCCCATAAGCGACGTTCTGCCTCGTTCCTTGTTGATTTATGGATTTGGTTTTAGTCATATTTAATTCGTGCAAATTATTCTACAGATTATTTCGGCCAGCTTTTCTTGGCGGCATGAATCATGACATCATGCCCCACGCTAATTTGTTCATTATTTTAAAGAATGTATTATATTTGATAAAATGTTAACAATTTTCATTATTATACTGATAAATAAAATAATAAGAATGAGTATTATGAGCATAACATTTTACTTAATTGTCAAAACGTTGTCAATGCGCTGTAATTTTTCAAATATGACAAAATATTGTAAAATATGCAATGTTAACAGTTTGATGTGTGATCAGTGGGTCATAAGGGTTAAGAAAAATATTGGTTCGGAGGATTGGGGGAGGGGGGTGCATGTGGGACCCTTCTAGCCCATGGCCTATATTTTATTGGCCATCTAATTCCGAAAAATTTAAAAGCAGACACAACAAAATAATATGCTAGGTAATTCCTGTTTAGTCATATTGAAACGTTCGTAATGCAGAATGTGTGGGCAAAACATTCGGCCGAGACTGTAACCAGACCTGTTATTGTGCTAACTCTGACTGTGACAGAAGAAATGGGATATGCAAAACACCTGGATGCGAAGTAGGATGGAGTGGAAAATCATGTAGTCATGGTAACGCCATACAATTTCATTTTGTTTCAATAAATCAAACGGCATGGTGATTTATATGCCGATGATACGTTCATGATAATAGCCGATGACTTTATATACTCTTTTTAATCTTTTTTTTTCAAAGAACATTACTGATGTATATTATTATGTATTTTATTGTGATTATCAATATGGCGTACTTGCAGAATGCGAAAGAGGATATTTTGGTCCTAACTGTACAGAAGAGTGTCATTGTCAGAGTCTTGGCTGTAACCATATAAATGGAACATGTCACAACGCGGGATGTGAAGCGGGCTGGTCAGGACAAGCTTGTGACCAACGTAGGTTCTATACAATTCTGTATCATTACATGAAAGATATAATACAAATATTGACCTGTTTTTAGGCTTATACGGTGATTTATCAACTCGAGGAAGTGATATTAGCCAAGGCCGAAGGTTGATAAATCACGGTATATACATGAAAACAGGTCTATATCTGTTTTAGTATTTTATTGTATTTGTAAACCGTTTGACTACATGGATATGTACATGTATTTCCTCTTCATAATATTGAGTAGCTCCTCTATCGGATATTCAATAGTCTTGTTGAATAAGAGAAAAATGAAGGCTGATAATATCAATAGAATAGAGAAAACACCACGTAATACATTTTACTTACTATTTGAAAAATCAGACAAAAATGTACTCACAAATAATTACAGGTTCGCTTTGATTCCAGTACACCTCACAATGCATAGTTCGAAATGTTCTGGTGGAGATTGTGTTGTATGAAGGTGGAAAAGTTTCATTTTAGCCAATAAGGTGCGAGCAAAACACACATCCATGTAATGATATGCAATTATCGCCTGTTTTCAGGTAGATATTTTAACTCGAGAAATTGATATTACCCGAGGCCGAAAGCCGAGGATTCTATCAATATTGAGACTTTCTGCCATCTCAAAATAACAATTCCTCAATATAAAATTTCACACTTCTATTATATTTCTAAGTATCAACAATTTGGGTGCATAGCCAAATTTTGGAGTTTATACCTTGCTACAGAACGTGAGATTTAGCTTAAATAAGATGATTTTAGCGGCCAGTTTGAAAACCAATATGGCGACCGCCAAGGGGCCATGATTTGTTTGTGTCCATTTTTTCCCAAAACTTTATTTCCTAAAACGTCATATACAACGTTTCATGCTTTATTCAAACTTTGACCGCAAAATCGACCTTTGTCGCTCTATTATATAGTATCATAGCCAGAATACTCAAAATACACAGCCATATGATGAAACGTGATACAAGTTGTTTTAAAGACCCAATATACATATCATCCGGAATATCTTGATGCTTATGAAAAATATCTTTCTGTAAGTCGTTCAGAAAAAAGACTATATGATATTGAGACTAACGGTATCGATACGGAAACTATCCAACAGAAGTAGCCGGTATTGTAACGCTGTTGCCGAGAATACCACTTGATTACTTGACGTCTTTCCGAATTTTCAGAAAAACGGGTCATGACCTTTCCTTCTTCCGTTCGGCAACAAGCTTAACATATATGACGACGAGTCTTAAATGACAGGATATTTATAACTATCGAGTTCCAACATTTACTAAGAAATAATTACAAATATTCTTGGTGTATCTTAATCTTAAGGTAGCTCCATACTTTTGGAAAAACCCATGTCATTTTTTTCTAACAGGTCTTATTTTCTTGCATTTTTCATGTAGATTTCAAATCTGTAAAGATAAATGGGTGTTCTCGAACTTCTTTTTGAGATATTTGAGCTTGAAATATACCATCCATGGAAATTTGCTGACCGAAAATAGAAAAATTCATAAAATTATGTTTTCTGTAATATTAGGGTGAATGTAGTCTCGATCCTGTTGATTTTTTGTCCTAAATTTCTTACGATAGAACAATATACAAAACTAATTTATTTGTACAAATGCTAACTAATTTTTGTTATTTCCCAGGACCGTTTCTATACGTAATTATCATGTTTTGCCATATTTTCGCCCGTAAAAAATCAATGAATAGGCCAAAAAGGAATTGAAAACCCATGTCCATTTCACAATATTTGTATATGATATGCCCAAGGTAAAATGTTTTTCAAATATCATATAAAAACACGGGGTCCGCGATCAAAATTTCACAATTTTGTAAGCTTGAAGTTTGTAACTCGCAACCCTACCCCCATTTCATCCAGTGCTAAGATGGGTTATATTTGACTATTTTTTGAAAATCATGCCGCAAAAAACATTCCACATCAGTTCATACGTTTTTGTGATATTATATCTGGTTTATGTGTGTTTGTTTTTATGATTTTCTCCAAATTGTGTGTTTAAAGGAAATCCGTATGCGATTTTTTTAGAATGCCAGAATTTCGGTCCGGCCGGGTCCCGTCTTATGATTTATAGCGACGAACGGCACTTCCGGTGTTTATAAATCCATTCCCATTTACGACAGGGACCGCAAAAACCTCAGAGATAGCATATAATTTTCACTTCACTGCTTTTATTTGATTTATTTAATGATTTTAAACATTCAATATTATATGTAGACAATTTTCACCTATTGAAAAAATATCCAAGTGTGATGTCGTGGCGTATCGGAAACCATTCTGGAATTCAACAACCTCCGCAACTTCCGGTATAGCGTCATATGAATTGGCGCGATTTCAAAAGTATGGACCTACCTTAACTAGTTAATGGGATCGACATTTGGGATCGATTGTGTTATTAGTTACGTATATCAGGGCTTTGAATAGTTTCTAATAAATATATTGAGGTACAATATATGCCAACCTGATAGGATTAATTTAAATATTTCTTTTATAATGTCTTTATACATGTAGCATCTCATTGATATAGCTACACACAAGAAAATATCTTTCAATGTAGGGTGTTTTTTTCTTACGTGCTCAAATAAATAGATATAACGTAAGGACGTAATGGCTTTTACATGATAACGTAAAAGACAAAAACCCATATTTTTCACACGAGATAAAGTAAACTATTTTTGTCTTTTATCAATTAAAATATCTTTCATCCTACATCAAATGGTATTTTTCATTTACATTTAGAATAATATTTTTCGTATCACCTCTTGGCCGCCGTACTGTGCCGTCGTAGGTATGGGTACCCGGTCATTATTTTTCAAAATGCTTATTTCTTTCGTCATTACGACATGAAGATGTTATGTTTATAAAATACAGCGTGTACCAACTACACATTCGGACAAGACTGTAACCAGACCTGTCATTGTGCTATTTCTGAATGTGACGGAAAGACTGGGGAATGTTATAAGTCGGGCTGTTACGATGGATGGATTGGAAAGACATGTACTCGAGGTAAAATGACCTATACAAGCTTCATGACACATATTGCATATAGATTTAGTGACCAGACTATGAAATCACTGTGTTTAATGTCTCACGTTCATTAAGCAATAAATTGTTTAATTCGTATTCATATCGTTTATGTGCTCATAGCATGTTTATTCATTCATTCAGTTCATTTAACTCATTCGCTAGATGCATTTGCTTCACACCAATTGCTGCAGTTGTCTATAAAATGATGTATAACGATATGCATAACATCATTGCACTTTTTAGATGAATAACATTAACCACATCATGTTTCTACCATAAAGGCTAAAGGAAACCCTTTTTATGTAATCTTATCAACTTGTGTATGCAATCATAAAATGACAACAAATTCAATATCTTAATATTTATACAATAACCAGAAACCGGTGTTTTCCTTTCGATGTTGTGCTGTTTGCCTGTGTCAATATACAATCGACTTAAATGTGATGTGTATTGGGAAATAATTATGTCAATATAAGTTCGTAGTGACACTCAGACGTCTGATGAATCATCCAATGGAAATGGTGCCCAGATTGGAGGTATCGTGGGAGCAGTTGTTGCTGTTTTGTTGGTTATAGTGATCTCGTTCATCGTCGTACGGTTAGTGAATATTTTACATACTGGTTATAAATTCAGCTGTGCTGAACTAGTTTATCTTGGTACGGTTAGTTGATATTTTATTCACTTCTTTTGAATTCAGCTGTGATGACCTAGTTGATCGTGGTACGGTTAGTGAATATTTTATTCACTTCTTTTGAATTCAGCTGTGCTGAACTAAATCATCGTGATACGGTTAGTGACTATTACTTCTAATGCATCAAGTAGTGATAAAATATAATACAGAAAGTACATTAAAACATAGTCTCACATACAAATCAGATCACTGTTTATGTATCGATTCTAAAACATTTTTTTCCACATAGTAAGCGCAGAGCAAGAGGACAAGGGTCAGCGAGTAGAAAATATACGGCACCGAATAAAAACAGTAAAGGTAAGATGTAACTGATGTTTATTCAATACTAATAGTAAGTTAAAACTGTCATGTGGAAGCAGACTGCATAACGAAGTAAATATTATTCATTTATGACGATCCTGTCGATTACGTCAAACATGTGGTATTTCCCTTTCCGCTATTGTATAATATACAGATTATTAAAAACTTTTAATTATTTTAAGGATGTAGACTTCTAATATTAAGATAGTTCCGTGTGAAAATTATGTTCCGGGATAAATTGTATATTAGAGGGTTTCGATAAATCTATTTACGGACAGTAATAAGCCACTTTTTCATAATACTGGAATCAAGAATTATTTCTGTTGATGATATATCCGATGGTATGTAATGTGTATCATTATCTTTTGAAAACTGTTTATTTTAAACATTACCAAACAGCGACATTATTTGTAAACAGCAACTGAGAATGTCTACATAAACGTCGGTAACGTGGAATCCACGAAAGACGATATACCGCCGGAAGTGAAGATTACGGAGACGGATGTAGATGAGGACGAGGTTATTTATGTCAATGGTCCAAACGATACGGACGTAAGGGGGGAGACAAAACTCCTGATGTCTGAGCTAAAGGAAATCGTTACGGCGAAAAAAGAAAATGAGATGTACGAAGTGGAGTTTAAGGTAAGGTTAGCCCCTATTCAATGGATATATTGGTCTATCGTGCGATGTTTTCGCTGTGTACTAATTATTGTTTAACATGCGTTACAAAATGTATGATTTTTTCAGAGTCTTCCACATGGCTTGAAGTATCCATATAAAGCCTCAAATTTACCAAAAAACATTCCGCTGAACAGATTCAAAACTACATTTCCCTGTGAGTACACGTGTCTTAGATCCCCGTTTTTTGCCATCAATTATTTGCTTTAATTTGAAGAGAGATATATAGCGTTGTCAATGAAAGACGTCTTAATTCTTTTTATATGATTCATCAAATGTTTGAATGCCAATTTTAACAGAATATTAAAACTATTTAAGCCAATGAAAACTCATAATTAATCCATTTCCTTTTGATACCTTTGCATGTTATTAAAACATTTTGACCTTCAGATGACCATTCGAGAGTTGTCCTGAAGAAAGAGAAAGCGGGCAGTACTGACTACATCAATGCGAATTTTATAGATGTATGTATAAGTACATTTGTAATAAATATAAAATATACAGACACACGTATTGAACCAAAACCAATTAAGAGTTTTCAAATTTACAAAATAAAAACAGTTCCAAAGAAATCCAAATAACACAGACTAGTATGCAATTAAATGTGAAAAATGGTGGCAGGACCAGGTGCTCCAGAAGAAGGCGGTATATTAAACTATATCAGATCCTGCTTAAGCTATATTTGTAAATGTATATCGACCCAAAACGTTGTTAAGAGAAATGAAAAATGAAAAATACGGAATTACCAGACTCATAATACTAAGACCATAATGCCAACTTCTAAGTATGTCTTCAATTTTTTTTTTCAATTCGCGTGGATTTACTGCATTTGACAAATTAGCACAATCTGTAAAAATCAGCAGTACAATGGAAAAGAGAATACATGAATATCTTATAGTGGACACTTAATAGCATATCACAATAACTGTGCACTATAAAAATATATACTTTACATTTGATTTTGACTTCAACGATTAATGTAAATAAAGTGAACTTAAAGATGCATGTTAAATGTCTGTTTTAGGGTGTTCGAAACGAAAAGGCATACATTGCTACACAAGGTTAGTAAATTTGATATTTTCCTGCATTTTGTTTTAAGTATTTTTGTATTTGCAATACCTGATCTCAAGATACTGTATGTAATTAATGCAAAATATATAATTGTCGGGGAATATGCATTCTTTTACTTTGTTTTGTATCATAATTTCTATCTTGATGACGTATCGAAAATTGTAATACACATATTTCTTATTCTATATTGGTATTTATTAGTTAAGATATCAAACTTTTGAATCAATTTTGTTCATATTTTAATATTAGGCCCAAAAACAAACACACTTGAAGATTTCTGGAGAATGATCTGGCAAAACAAGTGTGGGAAAATTGTCATGTTAGCCAACTTGATGGAACTTGGGAAGGTAATCAACAGACATATCAGATTCACTAGCACAACAATATGCTTTATTATGAATTAATTGAATTATTTTGATACATATGATCTATACACTATATGTGAGTGATTTTTTGTAATGATACTTTTACACAACCAATGGACATTTTATGTGTGACATATCCATGAATAGAAACAATTTCGGCATGTAACCTGTCATTTTCATTAGACAATGTCTGAATCTGTTTATGTAACAGTATAAATACATTAACCACAATTTCCAAGCTGAAGAAAATGTTTAATAATGTTAATAGTTAAGTGATGGTGCTTAATTGCTAACAAAACGTAGAATGTCCGCAAAAAAGCAATTTTATTTTTAGTTACAAAATCCAAAGTCAAAGTATAATTAGATGAAATAACCAGATTACGTTGATATTCACATTTTGGACCCTAAACAGTTGTCGTCATGGTAATGAGCAGATGACATTAATAAAGAGACAGAAATGATCTTCATGCAGAGATGATCATTGTACGAAATGGTCATTAAAGAAAGTTTTATTTTATATTTTTGTTTTTGTTATATAAATGTAATTATTGTAAACATCAATTGAATCTCTCCTTAGATAAAGTGCATAACTTACTGGGCAGCGAAGGAAAGTGACGAGGAACCGTTAGAGCTTAATCTGTTTCAAGTCAAACTACAGGAGGAGACGGCATATGCGTTTTACACTATAAGGACAATTTCAGTGAAGAACAAACAGGTATTTTCATTTCAAAATATTGTATAAAATCAAAAGATTTAATTCGGATCGGGCAGCAGGCAAAGCCTATACATGCCCTCTCCACATGATTACATGTATGCATATACATGTAGAAACATTTTTTTTCAAAATCATATTTTTGAAATATAATTGCACTGGAATGGAAATATGAAATAGAATTTAATCAATGTTTGAATTGACACAAGTCATGCATGTTACTGAAAAAACACTTAAACATAATCATTTACATAATAATACTATAGAGTATATTACCTATAGCGATGCATAACATGTATTAAACACTTAATAAAAACATGTATGCCACATTAGTACATCAAACATGTCCACAAGTATATTCAATACATACAGCCCTATATACATGTAGCATAGACGTGCCCTGTGCGTACTGGTAATTATAACGTGAGATAAAGAACATTTCTAATTAATATAAGATACGATATACGGTTACAGACCAACACTACAAGACGAATAACACAGTACCACTTCACAAAGTGGCCGGATCACGGAGTGCCGGAACCTTTCGAGCTCCTCCAATTTTACAAACGGATAAAGAATGGGCGTACTGAACATAAGGGGCCATTGGTTGTACACTGCAGGTACTTGTATAACTGTTCACATCAAATTTTAGATAATATAATAGTCCAATCTCATTAATGGAATTTTTAGTTTAACCTTTTATAATAATAATGAACTACATTTTCGTAGACCGTTATATTGATATTAACCTTAAATTCGGATCCCTGTCTATTCCGGTGAAATGGTAAGGAATTTTCCTCATTATTTATAGTTATTAAAACCTTTATAAACCGGAAACCTAGCTTTAACGGCCATATATGCTGGTTCCGGTGACATCCGGTTTAGACATGTGGCATTATTTTATTAGGTCATGACGATACTTATGTGCACATTTGCTTTGTCTAGCGCTGGTATTGGACGAACCGGAAGCTATATCGGTTTGGACGCTTTGCTGCTGGACGGGAAGAACAGTCAGGACATTGATGTGTTTGCTTACGTTGAAAAGATGAGGAAGGGTCGCATGAACATGATACAGACGGCGGTACTATAACACTTTTGTTTTGAACCCATTGTTGCTCATTATTGCTTTGCTCAGTTTCAAAAATATAAGTTCTCATTCAAATACTGACATATCTTAAAATCAACATGTGATATGACTATTGACTATTAATGGCTTTGTACTTCGAATGAAGTTTCTCGAGAGATAGTATGTAAATCCTTCACCAACCTAAAATGATGTATATAATCCATGGTAAAAGCATGGATTATTCTGTAACAGAAAGGAGTTTAATGTAAAAAAGCTAAGATGATGATCATTGATCGCAGCTATCTTGTGTACATTACATGTATTGATGAAAAAACTGAATAAAATGTAAAAAAAAAGAAAAAAAAAAGCTAAGATTATCTTATGATAATTTCATACTTGTTTTGTAAAAACAGTGTATTCAAACATTGATGTTTTTCTTAAACACTTTCGGTTGTATTACAGAAACAATACGAGATGCTTCATTTTGTTCTGCTGGAAGGACTGAAAGTGGTAACGACAAGTATGTCTAAAACAGACTTTTGTAGAACCATCATAGACATGATGGAGGACGATGTCCCGGCACAGCAGTTCGCCGTAAGTAGTAGATAACAATGAACATATAATCCAACTGATATACAGTGACTTCGTTCGTAATATTTTTGCATATTGTTTGTCTCTAATGTAATATGATCGGGGACGTTTCTCATTGACTAGAAATTCAGTGTGACATCATCTTGACGCCCGTGACGTCAGGAGATTTGAGGACGTCGTGACAAATTGGCGAAGATATTTTGACGAAGTGAACTCTCAATTAAAACCATTTGTCTATCACGCATTGTTCTTTTATACAACGATAGTATTCGTGATAATTCTATTTCATTAAAAACAAAAGTTGCCTGCAACGAAAATATCCTAAATCGATGTGATCGAAACAACAGAATGTTACAATTGTAGGTCCTCGATGCCGAACGACCTGAATACAAGCCCATCGAGTACGAGGCAGCACTGAAAAACAAGAGCAAGAATAGGAACCCATCTATTCTAGCAGGTATGTAATGACAAAAATATCAGAAACATATCATTCTAGTCGCATTCACAATTGCATTAACAATATTGTTACAATGAGACTAGTTAACTCGTTATAACTATTTCGTTATAACTAGACGATATTTATCTTGTTATAATGAAATAGCAATTATTGTTATAACGAGACAAGTTATATTCTTATACAGTAACTGTCCCGTTATAACTGGATTATACTTATCTTGTTATAATGAGATAGCTATATTGTTATAACGAGACAAGTTAGCTCGTTATAACTATCTCGTTATAATTAGATGATAATTATATTGTTATAATAAGATAGTTATATTGTTATAACGAAACTAATTAGCTCGTTATAACAATCTCGTTATAACTTGACTATACTTATCTTGTTATAATGAGATAGTTATATTGTTATAAAGAGACTAATTTGCTTGTTTTAACTATCTCGGCATAACTAAATGAAATGTATATGGTTCCGTTCTACACAGTTTTAAGACTACTTTAGTTTTATATAGATAACTTCTTGACAAAGACATCAAAAACTGCCTTGCCATGCACAAAACACTGTTTTTTTAGTTGAATTATCAAACAACAATGTGTTAATTATAATGGGGAGTGTTGATAGACATGACCAAAATCAAACTGATACGTCTAAATTAAATTAATTAACATGATAAAGATAATTCAGATGACAAAGAGTGCTTCGTTTTACAGTTGACAATTATAAGGTCCGTTTGATGTCCACACAATCAGGGTACATTAATGCCGTCAACATACCGGTAAGTTTTCCTTTTCCGTTTTACATAAAATATGTAGACAGTTTCGTTTTGTAAACAACTATTAGACGGGTTTATTATATTTCATTATCAATATTTAGAAAATAAAATCAAAGTGTTAGTTATTGGTTGACTAGCATATAATTGTAACTCCATGTAAACGAATTCAGTGTTATTGTAAACTAGTTTGAAGTTTAAAACATATTATCTTTCAATAAAAAAAAGAAAACCAATATCGCTTAATACCATCGATTCGTTTATGCTAAATTCATATAGACATAAAATAGTCTATTTTATAGGATTTTGCCTATCATGTCTACTATGGTGGGTTGATGCACGAATTCCTCGCGTAATTTCGGTCAGGTTTATGATGTAAAGATGTTTGTTACGATACAGGGCTATAGGACAGCGTTTGGATACATCCTCACCCAGCATCCCCTAGACAACACGACAACCGACTTCCTGTCTCTGGTTACCCAGGAACGGGCTGACACAGTGGTATCCATTGGTCCTTTACAGGTATAATGTGACTCTTTTCCTTCGTATAGTTATCGTGGAAATCGCCGAAAAACAAAAATATAAACAAAATAAACAAAAAATCCCAAAGCACAACCTTTTAGTGGTACTGAAGTGTCACCATACATTGATATCTTAGATAATACAAGTCGATAGAGAGACAATGGGCGTATAGTAAGAAATGCGCTACAATCGAAAAGAATCGAACAAGAAATAGTATCATGCTAACAAGTATACGCTGGTACGCTCAGAGAAGAGTGATGTTATATTTTTATTGCAATGTATTATTGTATGTTATTCTTTCTTGGTGCAGTTCCACTGAAATTACAAAAATCCAGAAAATACATGATTGTGATAACATCAATATCAAGTAAGTCACTCATCCAACATATGTTTCATCTATGACATATTTTTTTCAGACCAAGCCAAGTTGGCCAACAAACAAAGGATCTCGAGCAAAATTTGGCAATTTTGTCATGTCAACAGTCAAATGTGACAATCGGTCAGTAGGATCAGAGCATGTCGAGGAGAGGCAGATAACAATTGAAAACAAAGTAAGGCTGTTTCAAATATAAGTATATAAAGTCTTGTTTAGAAAGAATAAAATGCCATATCTGTTAGGTCTTAGCGCAAGATAATATTGTGCTAATTTTAAATGGTAGAATTACAGCTCGATTTTATAATGAGTTATCAACATGCTGCAATAAATTTGATTCACTAACATTACGGCAAAAGTAAAATGAAAATATTTGTCACTCTGAAAAGCGTTGTAAGTAAAACCCAACCCAATTTCAATTTGAGTTTCAATATGTTATTCAAAACAGGAGCTCGGAATCAATACTAAACTTACCCTCTTGGAGACTCCATCCTGGTGCCAGTCACTGCCAGATTCTAGTTTCATGCTGGATATGATACAGCTGATCCAGAGACGACGAGGGATAGATTCGCCGTCTGTTATCATAACGTGCAAGTAAGTAATTAAGACATGGCATGTATTAATAGAAAAATCTGTGTTGGAAGAAAATCATATCAACTACATGAATTTTATTTTTCATAGTGATATAAAGTAATTGGTTCGAGAGTATTCGCTTTCAGGTCGTGTAAATGATCTACCATCTCCGTCATAATGTTCATTATACAAGTTATTACACAATCTTAAAGTTTGTGTTTTGTAAGAGTGAAGTTAAAATTATCTTTATTCTGTTGCAACATAATTATTGGTCTTGAAATACTTATTAATTTGATTTTAGTTTTCTTATTAAAAAAAACATCTAATAATCGGTTAATACCGTAAATGGGACTATTTAAGGTAAACGTGATGCCTTTATGGGACTATTGATATTATTGGTGATGAAATGACGTTAGTCCTAAGCAAACCTCGGGCGTTAAAAGTTGACATCCCGCGCTAACGTCATTTCAGAGGGAAGGTTACAAAGATTAACATGTACGTACCGTTACCACTGTAGAGAGATACTAGTACCGCACACACGTTATGTGGACCATGAATTAGTACTATTGCTAATTTGTGTAATTAAAAAATCATTATGATTGGTTTGTAACTTTTGATATTTGCAGTGACGGCGCAACAGAATGCGGACTCCTATGTGCTATGTGTAACGTGATGGAACGGTTAGAGATCGATGGTGATATAGACATTATGGCAGCTGTGAGACAGCTCCAGATCCGTAGACCACAATGTCTCCCTAGCAAGGTACTGTAAATAAAACGTTTGTTAAAGCAGCTTTAAATATATATATACGAGTATAAAAAAAATATGTTTTCATATTATGTTATTAAGACGAAGTCTATCAAAGGATAACCGTCGGTATTTCGTCTATGACTTCATCAATCCGAAATATACTGATTGAATAATTAAGATGATAAAATCGATCTTTCGAATGTTACGTTATAACGATATAGCACAGATCCATATTACCTACTTCGATGGTGTGGACACTGAATACAGTGGTTTCTATGCTATCAATGTTTAGTGTAATATTATTGGTATTTCCCCATGTAAAATATTCTCGCCATTTCTCATTACAACATATGTTCACTTGCAGAGCCAGTATGTGTTTTGCTATCAACTCGTGAAAGAATATCTTGAAGCGGACACGGTCTACGCAAATGTGTGAGATCCTGGCATACAGGCAAACGACATTGTTTCAGCCCAAACTGATATTTCAGCGTTCATATATATAAAGGATAATCAAAAGTGTAGAGACACATGGAACTATACACGGCGCTATTTTTAAGTGAGGTTTTGACCTTATCTCCCGGTTATTGTAAATCCTTATAATAGAACAGTATGTTTCTTTACATAACTTACTTTAATATCACCACAATACATCATATCATGATCCTTGTATGAATCAAAATATTTAAGAAAATGACACGCCATTTTTTTCACGCATTCAATTCGATAGTTTTTTAAGGCCTCAATATTAAGAATGTATTTGTTATGAGATATTGTTGCAAAATTATACATCTCTACGATTCTACGAAAAAAACCTACATGAATGTATACTGACTTACATAACAATCAAAATACTGGCTCTGCTGAAGTCAAAATATGGAAGTCTTCTAATTCTATCTACAGCTTACCCTAGGGTAACATGAGGTTATAGTTGAACACAGTGGATTATGTGGTTACATTTGGTGATCGAACGCGCACAACCATGACACATACACGTACATAATGCAAATGCACGCATTATAATTGGTGTTATATTACCGTAATTTCTTGCGTATTTCAGGTGGCTTATACGAATTTTCACATCAAATATGCATAATGCGGGCTATCTGTGGAAACTATTACAAAAGGAAAATATGCGGGCTATACGTTGTAAACTATTTTAAATATACAGAAAATAGCTCATGTAACCCTCTTACTATACCAAAGTGATTTCATATAAGTTATATATTTCTTACATTTGAAACCTTTTTCAAAACACAAAATATGCTATTGATAACTTTGCATGTTTTTGAAAAACACATACCCTTTTCAAAATGAAATCATTATAACAGATAGACTAATGTACTATTATTTGTACATATTACATATGTAGTGTACCTCCAAGCTTTACATCGACGTATAACCCGCGGGCAATCTGTCGGTATGGGTTATCTTGATTTTATTTGACAAAATAATAGAAAATGCAAGAGTTTGCTTCCCGTGGACTATACGCCGACGCAGTTAATACACAGGAACTGTAATACATAAGTGATTAAGTGATTAAACGAACTAGATATTTTGAATCCATGTTTTAAAGCATTACATGCTTCAGCTTACTTAGATGGCTGATTACTTGTAAGAAGAGGCCACATTTGATATGCGACATTATTTATTTTAGTTATTTTAGGTGATACACCTTTAGACTATCCATGGCTGAATTATCATTGTTATACATACATATCTTTATTGTACCATGTGGTTCTAATCTAGCTGTTCTGATCCTATGCTGACGTGGTAATGTCGATATTATGCATAATTCATAATTCAATTTACATATTGCTTCATGTAGTAGACAACCATTTGCTTTCAGTCATTTAACATGTTTAACATATTATCTAAACAAAGTTTTTTATGCGAAATGTATATTTTCTGCTTCAGTATTTTATAGTTAATATTATATCAATTTAGATAAGTAATATATAAGATACCTTATGCTGTTGTAAGACGCCTGCGTCACATAACGCTTTAAATCTGCAGTTGTTTGCAGAATATTGCAGGGGTAGGAAAATGCAAAGTGCTTAATGAATGATATTACAGCTGACAATGCAAGGTTAAAAACATACATTGTGAACAATTAATTAACATGTTTCAAACTTCGTTTTTGAGACTCCTTTGTGTCGTATCGAGTGAGCTGGTTTGCTCTTCTTGGATAACCTACTCTGACCGACCCCTACTGAAAGCATGGGATTCTACACACGTGCTTTCATTCTAGACATAAAGCCGACCGTGGTTACACCTGCCTCGTATTACCAAACTAAAACAAATTCTTTGCAATCACCTGACAACGTTTCACGAAAGAAATACTGTAAATATATAGATCCTAAAATATGTCCAATAAGAGCTAATAAATGCCAATAAAACACTTCACAATCATTATGTCAACACAATCATTTACAATTATGTCTCCTTGGTAGTTTCTGTATGAAGGAGGCTCGAGGTATTCCAAGGTATTCCATACGAGTTCACTCGTATGAGGTTATCCTGAGTTTGTTTGCTTGATGTTCCATGTGGACGGCTATTTGTTACTGTTCTTTTCATTTTAAGGACACTTTATTTTGAGAAACATTTAGAAGATGGCTTAGAGGTGCTAGCAATTTCTTTAACGGAGACAAACCCCATGCATGTTACGGTTAAGGACTTTGTATTCAATAATGTTAGATGTTACAAAGTGGACAACTACCAGCTGATAGGTCAGAATGTATCGACAGTGCGTGACCTCCGTGTATCAGTCGATGTAAGTGTTTTATAGAGAAATCGGTGAGCGCGTCATAATGCTAGTAGTGCAAGAAACAAAACCGTTATTCTCGACAGAAGGTGTTATTATGAACGATTTCTTGAAATAATTTATTTTTCAAAATTTGAAATGAGTGTGTGTGCTTGCATTGCCAGCTTTAACACAGCTCGATGCTTACAGAACACCAAAGGCACATGTCTGGTAAAATTCCACAAACTCGTCATACGATTATCAGATATGACGAATAGAATTGCAGTGTATATGGAATGCAATATCTATTCATCTTTATCGATATACACTATATATATTGAATGCTTGAAGGAAAACAGAGATTTATACAATATTGATCTCCGTTGCATTAAATACGTTCCCGAAACGTGCAAATGAGATCTATTATATAACATCATTTTGAAAGTATCTCATTCGATGCTAGGAGATCTATTCGGTCATACTGGACTTCAAACTAATCGAAAGCCTTTTTATCGAGCTGTGGAATTAAAAATGAAATGTGATAACATTGAAACACCTGATATTCTAAATTTATGTTTTTTCTACATAATTTAATGTTAATTTATATTAATAATTTTCATATTATTTATAACTATCAAAAATATGTATATGTATGCAATGTCGTATTATTTAAAATAATTACGTTGATTTTGCATAGCAATCTTATTGTTACTTTATTAATGGTGCTTTACGTATTTTCATGCTGAACATAATTAATTATTTTGTGTATATCTACACTGTACGTGATCCCCATGAGATGTATAAAAAGGGCAAAATCATCATCAGGGTATTGAGATGCAAATGAAACGTTTAATATACACACATTCATTGCCAGAGCCGTACGCTACACTAATAACTCATGGATCAACCCAGCCACAAAAATCGCGTTTCAACATAATCAATCTATCTAACTGGTTTCGTCACATTTTCCAGTCGGTATTTTAACCACTGATAAATGTTGCATACGAAGTATTGAAGGGACATGAACTCCCAACAATGGCGTCGAATACTTCTTAAACTTCTATTTAGTTTGTTGACACATACATTGCATTCTATACCACATTAGGTTATTTCTAACATTCCAAACACACCACACAACTTGGTTACGTGGTACTTATTTTTGATTGGACAGACGTATGACTTTTTTCTAGGTGATTTGTTTGTCACCGAAATGGCATCATTCACGGACGCGGCCATTTTACGTATATCTATCCCTTCCATACCCGAAAGGGTATTATTTTGAAAAAAGGTTGTCGATTGATTTCTATTTTTAGAGTTACATAATCGTTACGAGACTTGTTGGCTGAGCTGATCAACGAGTGATAAGTGAAGCGTAGCATTGTGTAATCAAGCGTTGGTCTCCAACGGTGATCAGGTACCGATATAACCAATGCTGTCTATGCAAGGATGTTATTATGATAACTTCTCTGTCAAAATATATAGCTTTCATGCTTTTATATAATATTTTTCCAATAAAATAGTTCAAATATATTTTGCGATTTTATCACAATTCGTTTATTGTTATTCAGCTTTGCTGGAAGCTTCACAATCCAATTTATTTCGGGAACATATAATAATCAAATACGTTCATTGTTAATTCAATTTACAAAGAATATTACGTACCACTAAATCATATTATAAGACTTGACATCTACAATAAATATTGACGGACTTCGTGAGTTGACGCGGACACACATTAAAATATTTAAGAGAGTTGTATAAAATGGAAAATAGGTTTGAAGCTAATAAATAGCACACCTGATGGTGAAATATAAAGGATATGCTCAATATTTCATTAGCTGTTATTTACTTAATATAGTTATGATAAATATTGATATATTTCAATTTATAAATTTAAATGATATTAATGAAAATGTAACAATTTGCAAGAGTAAAACTTGTATGTGCCAGCATTGACCCCAAGCGATCTCAATCAACATGCAGGTTAAAAAAACTAGGGTGGGATATAAGAATAACTTCCTAATGTAAGTTCGCATAAAACGCCAAAAATCCGACCCATCTGATAAATTTTATCGTCCGCTTATCGATATTAAGTCATTTAATAAAGGTTTGCGATATATCACCGCGTTAGCTATGAACAACACAAGTTTCCATTTTACAAATCACTATATTTCATTATATGATGTACATAAAAGTATAAGGTAGTAATATGTATTTTAGGAAAAACTTGTAGGCCATGGGCTAGGAGGGTCCCACAGGCATCCCCCTCCAAGTGCACGAGAAACCACCATATCGAGTGCGCGCCCGAGCACCCGCTGCCGTTCAGTAAATTTCTGAACACGCCTCAGGAAACTGTAGTGTCAGCGGTTTGAGTCCGAAAAATAGCATATGCCCATTATACGCTAAAGGTGATGTTTTGTAAACCTAATGAGGGTATAACAATAATTCTCTTTTGCTTTTCAATGTATTTTAGTTTTTGTTGTTGTTTTTACTCATTGATAAGAGATCAAATAACTAATGACGAATACGAATTTGTTGTTGGGAAACATTTTTGCTGCGTCAAGCCAAATATGAAAAATTGCTGAAAATTTACCATTTTTGAGCTTAAAATCTTATTTTTTTTCATTTCCTGCGTACAAATCATTTCATATACTGGATTATTAGGTCCTGGTATGTATTTGTTGTTCTATTGTGGTCATTTTGATAAATCATTTGTCTACTTCAGTTGGAAAATGGCAATGTTATGTGTATTTTTCATTTTTTAGTGAAATTCGAGATGGCGGTCATCTTGATGACGTCATAACCGGAAGTTCATGTTAACATTTTGATTTGTGATCAGTGGGTAATAAGGGTTAGGAACAATATTGGTTCGGACGTTTGGGGGAGGGGGTGGGGATGAATGTCGAACCCTCCTAGCACATGGCCTATTATGAAACCATCCATGGTATTGAATAGAATACAATATTGAAGAATTTGACAAATATTGTGAGTCCAGATTATAGAATTAGACAATTTAAATTTGTTCAATATACTGTTAATGCTCTCTCTTTACATATCCATTTTTTAATGACATCTTATGTCAAGGTTTTTCTTATAAAAATCCTTCGTGCAGTTGCTACTTAGTTAACATTCATTTGAAATTAATACAGAGGGATAACTTTAAAATGATAACATATTTAATGAAAACTCATGCAAATCGTGCATTTTGACCACGTGAGATGCTAACCATGTATTCTCTATGCTAGTCATTATCATAACGTAAATACAAATATCCAAAGTGATCTGGAAAAAACAATTGCATGGATATACTAAAATATAATACTATAACAATTAGATATCAATAAAATCCGTTACCTGTAAGTGATCGAGATCGGGTTATCTCAGCCAAGGGCTAAGATTTTGTGACATAATCCAAACCGAGGCGTTAGCCGAGGTTGGGATGTTACAAAATCTTAACCCAAGACTGAGATAACCCGATCGCGATCACCTACAGGAAATATATTTTTTTCTCGCGCCTCTAAGATATAATAAAACCATCTATAAATGGTTCAGTGTAAAATTATCCCGTCTTGGACCTCCTGGTTCAAAGCCGATCGACCATTTCATCTGAGCTTCGAATTTAGTCATTCCGCGCATAACTATAGTTCGGTTATATCAAAGAAAAACGATGATCAATCGGTACATACTGTTTTAATAACTAAAAACAACAACCAAACAATGGATGGTAAATGACTGCAGGCACATATTTCTAATAATATTGATTATCTGACACGTGTGGCGTCACCGATTCGAGAGTATGACGTCACATGCGCGGAATGTTACATGAATGGCGTAAAACTCCGCCAAAAATCACGTAAAGGTACCAGACAGATCGGACGAGATAGAAAAATCTAGCAGCGGATATCACGTGAGATTTCCCTGTCCAAGGTGCGAGAAAAAATATGTATTACCATTATATATAAAAAATGTATATTGTCATTATATATAAAATATATATATATATTATTAATATCATTATATGTTCGAATTGCACTTGATTATGTTACATGTGTATTGAGTTTTGATAGAACATTGTAAAACTGCATATAAAATAAACATCAAAAAAGCATATGTATATATTACGGGCAATGTAAAACGTTAAAAAATGATAATTTAATCAGAAATATAAAGCACAAGTATGGAAAAATACCCGGATATGTATAATATAATAAATTGGAAAGATATGAACGTAAAATTAGGGAAACGTAGAAGACAATACGATAATTTCTTTAAACAATGCAATCACGACAGAAATGAATTAAGTACAAAAATGTAATGCATATCAATCAAACTGTACCAACTGTATATTACAGTTAATTTTCAAGCTATCTACAATTGAAATCTTACGATATCATTTTGTTTTGGTTTTGTCAATCATTAATGGCAGGATTTTTTTTATCAATCTTGTACTACGATTATTACATGAAAGCATTTGCTTATGCATATTGCCATTTGTTTAAAGTTAAATAATCAACATACATAGAACATATTCAATCATAAACATTGGACCAATTTAAGGTAAATGTCAGCACTTTTAAAACTAGTGCGAAAACACATCACTCGGGAGTTCACACGCGTTTTCCTCATGACAATAATAAGTTTGCCATTTTCTTATCAATACGTAGATCCAACAAATGTTAAATTTTTCGATGCAATTGGCAAATTAGGATTTTGATTATTGTTGTTTGGCCTGTAGGAGTCATATATTGTCCATGGTGATAAATTGATATAAACGTTCCTTGGTAGAATCGATATATTGTCCATTGTGATCATCAATTGGTATAAACGTTGGTAGAAGCCATATATTGGCCATGGTGATCAATTGATTTAAACGTTCCTTGGTAGAATCGAGATGTTGTCCATTGTGATCATCAATTGATATATGGTAGAAGCCATATATATTGGCCATGGTGATCAATTGATAAAAACGTTCCTTGGTAGAATCGAAATTTTGTCCATAGTGATCATCAATTGATATAAAGTTGGTAGAGTCGAGATAGTGTCCATTGTGATCAATTGATATAAACGTTGGTAGAATCCAGATATTGCCCAATGAAATTGTAACAGTACTGGAATTGTTCCTGAAACAAACATTTGAAATCAATTATTGCAATGAAACTGTTAAACCCGTCGGAATGATTTTTATAAAGAATATTAATAGTTTATGATTTTTTTCCTGAAATTTAAGATAGTGTATGGTGTTTAAAAGGCTATGATTGTTTATTGCCAAAACGAATTTAAAATAGAAAAGATCGTAAGTATGTACATTATCTTACTTAGATTTATATACAGTCCTTAAACCCGTTACTCAAAACCTGACAATGTACAATTTAGGAAAATAAATAATTGGTATCACTGTGACCTTTAATCAAACATCACTCAACTGAGCCAGAGATACTACGTCATTAAAACCATGGTTATGTATACACATCAAGTTTTATACAAGGTATTATGATAACGAGAACGTGATGTCGTTATCATATTAACGTCTTAATAGACTAATAAAATCTGTTACCTGTAAGTGAACGAGATCGGGTTATCTCAGTCGAGGGCTAAGATTTTGTAACATAATCCCAACCGAGGCGTTAGCCGAGGTTGGGATGTTACAAAATCTTAGCCCGAGACTGAGATAACCCGATCTCGATCACTTAAAGGTAATAGATTTTTTTCTCGCGCTTCTAAGATATAACAAAACCCATCTATATACGCGTTCCGAATGTAAAACTATCCCGTCATGGGCCTCCTGGTTCAAAGCCGATTAACCATTACATCTGCGCTTCAATTTGGCAATCATTCCGCATAAAACTATAGTTCGATTATATCAAAGACAAACGATGATCCATCGGTACATACCGTTTCATAATTAAAAACAACAACCACACAATGCATGGTAAATCACTGAATGCAAATATTTCTAATAATATTGACTATCTGACGCTTGTGACGTCACCGGTTCAAGAGTTTGACGTCACATGCGCGGACTGTTACATGAATGGCGTAAAATTCCGCCAAAATTCGCGTAAAGGTACCAGACAGATCGGACGAGATAGAAAAATCTAGCACCGGGTATCATGTGAGATTTCCCTGTCCGAGGTGCGAGAAAAAGATGGGCCGATGTCATGCAGGATGAAAACACGTGAATGACATGTTCCACTCACAATAATCCTGAGAGCCTGTGGACAGCGGATCTGTATCTGTCTGGCTGTTTGGAAAATATCCACCTCCTCATCCATCTTCATCTGATCCCTTATGTTGGATAAGCAACAGAACAGGCCACTCTGGGTACATCCATTCCTGTACGACAAAATAAATAAACAAACCTTTAGTAAACACAAAAATAAATATCATAACTACCAAAACGTTACCTTTACGAATGTAAAATGTGAATTTTCATATTTATGCATTTATTATGCTCAGCTTTTGTTTTCGTTTTCTATCTGACTATTAAACTTCTTGCTTATTTCACTCTCGTCTGACAAACATCTATTATAATCACTAAATCCTTCAGAAGAGCAGAGGCGGCGGATACCAATTTAAGAAGAATGTAATTCAACGACTTCCGAACACTGTCTATTTACAAGCAAAATGACGCTAAATTCCTTTGGTAATAGTATTATTAAAATTAATCTTAAATCGTAAATATATAGAAGTTAAACACTTCCGCGTTGGATTGTTCAAAGAATTGAAACCAATTGATGATTGCTACCCCTTTTCATCCCTTGAATTTATGAATGGAATACAAGTTTGAAAATGAAGCATTAAAATATTAAATATTTGAAAATGTTATTTCAGATGAAATGCTATCAATCTGAGAACAATAATGCAAGATATATAAAGTTACTATACTTTGCACAGACTTCCTTTTTTACAAATCCTGGATAAAAAAAAGTGCCTTCATAGACGTTTATTCATATAAAATGCTATCAAGAATATAAGTTCCAGTCATAAGGAAATTCAACATTAAGATTTTAGTAAACGTTATGTTTATCTAAAGGCTAACATAGTTCGGGTTGCAATTGTTCACTTACAGACACATTACGACCACAGGTTTTTCGATATCAGACCGTCGCCGACTGTCAAGCTGCTCAAGGAGCTGAAGGAGGGAGGAGTCGGAGGGAGGAAGCAATGACACGAATGACCAATCATTGATTGTGAAGATCCGTACATTATTAACACCAGAAACCTTCAAATAACATAGTTATAACAATATATAACATTTGGAACATTTGCATGCAAAATCTTTATAAACGCTTTATAACTCAGACACGGTGACATGAAAAAAATATTACTTTCTCTGTAATATCTTTAATCAACAAAACTTAATTAAAAAGTAATGTTTTAATCATTTTATACGAAAATTAGATAAACTAAAAAAATGGGAAAGGACATTTCGATTTACCAAATAGTCAGCAACATCCACTCCTTGAATAATATTTATATCTCTCTGCTTTTCGACAAAAACAGCATTGCCATCATTCGTTTCGCTTTCCTGACGTAGCCAATGCTTAAAGAAAGAAGTAAAATGAATAGTTTAATATATGCGATTTTTTTAGTATATAACTGCATGGTGACCAAATATATGTCAATTTTTTGTGCATGATATAACTGTATCGAAATATTTATCTTACCACCTCAGGTGTACCCAGGACGACTATGTTCTCACAGCTGTAGTCAGTCACCATGGCCCAGAGATCATCGACCGTGTCGGCTAACGGGAACTGGGTCATCAGGTACCCGGATTTGGACCTGTGTGACTTTATAAAGCCATAAGCATGATATGGTATTCAGTACATAAAAACCAATAACGATCAACAAACTTCAATTATCTTCGATTGCATTAAATAGGAGATAATTCTTACCTGCAAAATTACTGCATTTATATAGTCAGTTCTACCACCTGGCTGCGACCGCAGAAACGCTCGGAAAGTGTCGACTGAGATGTAGCAATGGGAGAAAAAGTTAAGAATAATGATATTTGTACTTCATCAAAATATACATTCATTAATTATTCATTTAATAACTAGCATATCTCTTATTCATTTGTATTATCTAAGTTACCATTATCTTTATTTGAAAAAAAACCTGTAAGCAAAACATGCTAGCATTTTTGACATTAATGATTATAAGAGCTCAACTGGACTAATCAAAATCCTGTATATAAAAACAGTCACTTAAATGCTAATTTGAATACGCAAAATCTCATGACATAGTTAAACATTTACATGATCGAGGACATAAAACAACAATTTAGCCATGAAAGTTGTTTCTGTTACGTTTATGTAAATTCATATTGCAGATTGATCTTGGAAAATTATCCTACTAATGAATATGGGTTGATGGTTAAGACGTTTGCGGATCAACAAAATGTGATTAATTCCATACTGTACATACCAGCAATGTTAGACATTGTCCTATTCTTGTCCTTGTTCTCTTTCATCATTCCAGCTGTATACTTATTGCAGTCGTATTTTGGAACTATTGTCAGTAGCTTCTGAAAAAGTAAGTGCAGTCAGTATTACAATCATACTGGTTGTAATATTTGTTCGTTGTGTTCAAACGCATCTGTAGATACATAATATATAATGTATATCCACACTTACTTCGAATTCTTTCCGCAATTTAGTTTGGTTGGTTGGCTCTCCAGCGGGTGACATTTCGCTGAGAGCATCGTGGAATCGTGAGCTTGGAATCAAGGTATCCGCCAGGTCGGCTGCCTCAACCAATAACTCATGAAGGGCAATATACTGCTCCTGGAATTTAACATTAAAATGTGTAAGTATTTTGACGTGAATATCAAAGTTCGTGTCCACCAAACCAGATAGTTGCCAACGAACACAAAGGGTTACACAAAAGCTTTCCATTCATCGCCATATATGGAGGAAGGGTTTCATTGCGTCCATATGTTATTCTTGATTTACCACTCGCTTACCAAAACAGCTAAACTTAAACTATCGATAGAATGAGTACGTTAACAGTACCTATCATTTACGTAATGTCATAATAAATATGTAGGTCATATATATTGCTTACATGTGTTTGGATCATATTCATGCGATCTTTCCTCATAGTCCTGATGTACTGGGAAATGTCCACTCGTCCTGTCTTCTTTTCCTCTTTCGATAAAACATCTAGTGCTATGAAGGTCCCGGTCCTCCCTATTCCGGCGCTTAACATACATCGAGACAATGACATATTTCTACAGTACACCATTATTCTGAATTTATTTACATATTACAGAATTATTTGACCCTGCGAGTAGATATCGATTGTTACGTCAAATTTTGTGAGCGTAACGTCATGCATTTGAGGGAAAACAACCTAAACTGCGCCCAAAAAGTGATGACGACACAATCGATACCTACCCACAAGAGCAGTTATACAATATAATTTGTACTGTTGACATGTTGATAACATGACTATGCCTTAAACTAAATGATATGATACCTGCAGTGTACAACCATTTGACCAGTCAGATTCGTCCTGTATGAAGACACACGACGATGGAATAGAACAAGTTCAAGGTTATTTGGTGTGCCGTGATCCGGCCACGCGATAAAATGAAACTGGTGGATTTGACGAACTTCTTTTGTCTGTTGGAGAGATTATTCAGAAGAAAGGTAAATTGATATTAATTTACTCAATACCGATATATATATACACAAAATTCATTACTTTAAAAATCACAAAATTAAGTCAATTTCAATACTACTTTGCAACCCTCGAATATAACATTTCAGAGCAAGACTTGTATACTTATACAGAAGGCATTATAATTTAGGTACTGGCAAATATGTGCGTTAAATATCATTTTGTTGAGATAGAAACTGATTGCGGAACGTGTTTCATTACCTTCGTTTGAGTAACGGAAATATCCCGTAACACATAAAAAGCGTAGGTTCGTTCTCGATCAAGTCTGATGTTGAAATGTTTCGTTTTGAGGGGATCGCCTTCTTCTGACCAGTACTGGTGACATTTTATCTGATAATATAATATTTTTGCAATAACCATACGTAATATTCTGGAAATATTAAAAGAGATTTATATATTTCAAATTATATAAATAGCTTAATGATACTCAAAGTGATGTAAATACTTAAAAAGAATATTACTAACTTAATAATATTAAAATTATTGATAAACTGTATATTTTAATCTTAGCTTAGCTAAAACTGACATACCGATTGCTTTATTGCATCTATTTTATGCAAAACATTTACATTTGATAATGATATCATAATTACTTTTCCTCCCTCGACAAGTTTCGTCACCATAACAATTTTCCCCGTGTTTAGCTGCCAAACCATCCTCCAGAAATCATCCACAGTATTTTCTCTCGGACCTAAAATAACGTTAATGTGGCAATTCAAAACATGTTCATTTTATCTTGCTCAAACGTCTTTTTTCAAAAAGCTAATATCTATTCTTCAAATTACAGATTCACAAATTCACTTTTAAATGGTATGTTGAGAAAATACTTCAACTAATTCTGATCCTAATATATGATATCTGAATCAATCAAGTTCATTGCTTATAGAAATTAAATTGAGTACATAGCATACCTTGACAAGCAACATATGCTTCCTTGTCACCGATACCCTGTGGATAGAAAAAGAAGATTGGCAAAATATAAGGCAAAGGTGATTGATATAGTTGTTATTGCCATGTAATTTCTATGTCATTAACCTTCCCATATATATATTTAGTATGTTCATCATAAAATGAATATAAAGATATGGACGACTTCATAATGTCATTATACTAGGTACCCGCCACCATTATTGTGAAAGAGAAGACAGTATTACACACGTTGTTATCATGTTAATGGCCGTCCTATTTACTTACATCGATGTGATTGGCGTTGATGTAGGATGAGTTAGGGTCATTTCCAATCTTGTCTAGTATCACGCGGGAATGGTCATCTGAAATAAATGCTGGTTGTGGGTTATAAGCAGCGTCATGCACAAAACAATAGATAAGTTACCTTGAATTGTGACATTTTGAATGTAGTCATGTTTGAGAGTTTTTGACGTTTGACGTCAAAGTGAGAACAAATTAACACACCAAAATTTATAAATTACGGAACACACACACTCTCGACATTGTTCCTTAATTACGTTACGAAAACATACATCTAAAGTTGGTTCTTACGCTAAAAAAGACCGTTACATGTGCGAGTTTTCTTCTTTCTTTTGCTAAACGTATGTAAAGATATTTAATTGTCAATCACTTATATTGATCAGAAGATCATTATTTCAAATCCGTCAAATTCAATTCTGTTGGTTTTTGAGTGTCGACCGATTTATGTGTATAGGCATGCGTTATACAATACAAGTGATTCGGAGAAATAAAATATTTGGTTCAGATTCAGTTATTACCAGAAGTGTACATAGCACAAGGTCACACCATATATTCAATATAATCAATTATTATTGTCAAAATTAAAATATATTTGTAGATCATTGTGTCAACAACAAACCTTAATGATACGATTCGAATGAATTAAACGGAAAGGTTTTCAAAACATTATATTTGTTTACAAAAAAACGAACAATTGGATACATACATGGGAATGTTGTTTTGAATCTGTTCTTGACCTTGTTTAACGGCTTGCTTCCTTCTACGTGTGGACAGACTGCTCCCCAAGGCAACAACTGTTCAGTATGAAGATAGAATCGTTAATAAAATAAACCCATTAAGAGTGTATATAACTTCAGCAGTATTTTCATAGATATGTTTCGGATGTTTCAGCACACTGCTTGCCATAATCAAATTATATCCTATCAAAACAAAGAGTGATATTACAATATGTTGTCTTCAAAATGTTTTTATCCTGATGCAGTGTCTTTCTGCCTTGAAACCAATAGAAATACAAGCCTGCAAGCCAAGTAGTTAAGACCTTGGAGATGTTACTCAATTGGAATATGATGCACTCTAATTTTTTTATCTACTCAATTACATAACACGATTTCTACATCATGATTGATTTTGAACTAAAACATTAACCTTGTATCACAATGTAACACCATCCGTGAAATATGGCACACAATTCAAAAGTAAGTTGTTCAAACCTTAAATTCTTTCTTGAATTCCTCATCCTCATTTTCCTTTTTCTTGGGTATCATCGCCCGGATTTCCTCGATAGTGACCCCGTTGGACATGTCCATATTGCTATAAACAACCTCTTCCTGATTTACGTCACCAACATTAATGTATTCGTTACTGGTATTCTCCGCTATGGCTGAAACTATATCAACGATTAAGTTGTTATAGTGGAAAAATATGTATATATCAAATCGTTAATCATTTATAACAATTTTGTTAAAATGAGTTAAATTGAACATTGTCTTTATTCATCTGTATATGTGCATGCATGCCATTGATTTTATCACGAGCATTTTGGATTATGGCGAAATTTGTGATGAAACAAATCCCGATACAAAGACTAAATATATACATCTTTTATCACCATCTCTTCATTTAAACACCTGATGAAAATAATGTAATTTCTTTTTAAACCTAAAGGGATAATTCTGATCTCAAATTGATAAAAAAGAAATGTTATCGCAGTACCTCGTTTCAAGGCGGTTTTTTTTTCATATTCATAATTTAGTATCTAGATAAAAATATCTTGATAGCGTATCTTAAAAACAAAAGACTGCTGTAGATGTTGAGTGGTGGGGGAGGGTTCTTGTATTTTATGTTTTCTCTAACGAAAAAAAGCCCCATTATATCGGGCATAACATTTCTAACACTGTTCAGTTCAGTGGCACTCGTGGCATTGGAGAAGTCTGAGCTTACATTTGATATATTTATATTATCAAAATTATGCGTATGACAGTCATCATTGACTTCGGAATAACTAAACATACTTATCGATTGGTGCGCACATTATAAGGACAGACGACGAAGGATCAAACACGATAATTAGTTGTCAACTTTGATCCTTATTATAAAATGTCTCAATCATACTTACGCAATGCCGGTTCCGATACCGCTTGACTTTTCGTATCGGGCCTGTTATTGGGAGAAGGTTGAGAAAGTGGTGTTTCAAAATCGCCATCAAAGTGAGCACTCATCTTTCTTTTAGGTTGTAAGGTTCTCCTGAATATTGAAAAGATCTGATGTTGGAACTGATCATTACTACATTAATCAATATTGAAAAGATATAATTCATCACTTACTAGTAATTAAAACTATACATTCGTTTGCAAACGTACCTTCTTAACACAATGAACACTGTTGCTATAATGATAGCAATGACAATAAATGCTCCTACGCCGGCTCCAGCGTATATACCGGTTTGACTTTCAGGCTCTGTTACCAAAGCTTCCCGTTCTGAACAAAAACATAAATCACACGATATTTTAATGATAAACTAATAATAAATCCCAGAGCAAAGTTATATTATACAGTATTAGTAGTTGAATGTTGATAAAAATATTTAAATACTAAGTGAAAATTAATAAAACGACATACCAATGCATTGACCATCCTGCATGGTGCAGATATTGTTTTTGCAGTTAATCGGACACTCCTGGTAACAAAAACTGCCATGGAAGCCGGGTTTACATTCTGTGGTAACACAATAGAAGAATTTACATCGGTGAAAAATGAGATTGATGACAGTCCATTAGAAATGGTACAGTTATAGGAAGAGATAAATCCATTGTTCGTATTGGATTTATATATTTTACCTGATTACTGTCTATAATCTAATTCATGTCTTCCTAATGAAAGGCCACAGTGTGAACAGCAAGCACATAGGGTCTTTACGTTACTATACATCAATTTTCTTTCGTGGTTACTAAAGTTCGCGATTTCTTTTTGTGAAAAATAGTTCGCCAATATTAACTTATGGAAATATTTATCAACATAAGCGAGATTTTTGTACATGTGTGGAGACAAATCATCGCACGTTAACCGTGATAGGGAAATTCCAGATAGCATGTGCTATTGTGACAGGTATTCGGGCACACTTGCCTGCATGTATTACTAAAGTAACCATGATAACATTCTGTGAAACTATAATATAGAATATGGTTTCAGATAACTGTCATTATATTACTGCGCGGTAAAGAGGACGACGCCGAGAAACGTAAGACGATTAGTGTCATTAATATTTTTTATCAATGTTTAGAAAATGATGATAAGTGTAGAAATAACAGGAAGATGATACAATATATTAAATCTTAAATCGTTTTAAGATAAGAAATATCGCAGTAGATTTTTTTTCCTCAACTCCTGTTGCTGCGAAATGATTTTTGTTTGATACCGACAACAACTGTATCTTTTTGAAATCCTCGGTTGCCATGATGACGAAATAATGGTTTATGATGATCGAAAATAGGTCTGCAGTGAAGGCGAACATAATGACAATACTTTTGAATACATATGCTGCCATGACATTAAAAGGGAGGCTTCTGATTTATTGGAATTTAGATATCCTCTTATTTCAATAGAAAATGATATATACAGGGGTTTTAGGGGATACCAAGTGCCAGAACAGTGGGTTATCGTGACATTTTGATTATAGTAATTGAAATATAAAAATCGTAATTACCTTCACATAGACCGTTGCCCTGGTTACACGTTTTGTTGATGCAGTTATCAGGGCATGTTAGGTCACAGTGACTTCCATGAAAGCCAGCGTCACATTCTAGAAATTTAACATCATAATCATATAATGGTATCATGTCATCGCTGTATCGCAATTATAAACATTACAAAAAGGTCCTACAGAAATATTAACCTTCACTGGGTGTTTTTTTTACTAATATTTCATACTATTAATATACTTTATTAACACAGATTACAGTGTACGAGAGCTATAATATGCATTAATATAATCGGCCAGAAATACAGAATTAATATGTAACTCTCATTTTATTGCCTGCGCATACATGAAATTAGTTATAAATGCCGTAACTGGGCGAAGATTTGACATGTATTTTTCCAGTTAATTATAAAAAAAACCCGCAAAGTTCAATGAATTTAGCTGTGAAAATCATTCAAATTGCTTCGGATGTCTTGTAAACATTAGTGACAACAAATAAATTAGGTACTGTAAAATTGTTGATTTTGAAGCCTTTTGTATGCTTGGATTGAAACATTCCTGTATAAATCATTTTGAAATAATTATACTGTCAAAATGTTAAATAAAATATTAGACCACAATTTGAATTCATGATCTAATTGTACGTAGTCATTTCACTTCACAATAGATTTGTCCAAGGAGAATATTGTTGTTCTAAAAATGTTGGTAATTTTTGGTGATGAATAACATATCAAAAGCTTATCTTGATTCGCGAGTATGAAAAATACGACAAATATAATTTTAAACTTAAGAACATCTATCTACAAACGCTATTCATATTACATACGTAGATAATATGAGACTGGTTAACAGTTAAAAACCCTTAAACAAGCAGATAATTATTTTCAATATGAAATATAATGAAATAATGATATTTAAGAAATATGATTCGACAAATAACAATGACGACAAATGTCGTTACCTAATGATACAATATACAACTTCACTCACGTAGACAGTTCCCTGATGATTTATCACATGTGTTAATACTACAACCTGTAGGACATGGTGTACAGGTAGGTCCGTAGAAGCCATCGTTACAATCTGTCAATAATTAAATTGTTAGTGTAAACATATTGTAAGTAAATATGCACAGTTTAAATCAAATTTTATACAGTAAAAATAATAAGGGCGACAAATGTCAGTACATTCGTTACGTAAGCATACGATATACCATGTTATACAATTAGTATACTAGTGCTACAACCCGTCGTACACGGTGTACAGGGAGGCCCGTATTATCTATCTTTACAGTATATGAACAATTATATTGTAATAGAATAGAGAGTGTACGCGTATTGAGAAAAAAATGTTTTACTGATTTGAAACGTCAAGTGAGCTAAAAGGTCAAATTAATAAAAGAATTAACAACATCGACAATTGTATCGCTAAAATAATCTAGGACAACACAACTCGTAGCCAAACCTAGAACGTGAATACATTTTTTGTATATTTTATTACACGGTTATAACATGTGCCGTCAAAATTAATGTAATGTGTTTATTACATCGAACTATGCTTATAAGGAAGCAATTGCGTTGGTCCACAGCGGTTCGTTATAACTGTGTTTTACAGTATAAGGTAAGATATAATTGTCTTATATTCTTTGCGCTACGTTGCAGAATCAAACAAAACAAAACGTTTGTGACTGCAATTACATCGTTGGAACATTAAAACGATAACATTAGTTACAACATGAAACATTAAACAAGTTTTATCTAAAACTATGTTTAATGATAAAGATCAATTTCGCTATATCAGTCCATGTATCGTTATAGTCAATTACATTTTGTACTGCAAAGTAATTAAGACGACATCGGGAAACGTAAAACGTTCAGCGATATTTAATTATCAAGTCTTTTTATATTTTTGGTGTTCGTTAACAATTACAATTATTTTCACTGAACATATATATGACAGCTGTTTTGAATTGTATTTCGAAATCTAAAAATATCCAGTAAGTTTGATTAAGTATAATGGAAAGTACTACATTGGTCATCATGAAAATTAATTACAATAATAGGCAGACTTTCTCCATAATGCATCATGCAAGATGGTGGCCACAAAATTTTGGGACATATGTTATGGTCATCCATTTTAATAAGTACATAGTAAAATTATCATTACCTTCACATAAACCGGTTTCCTAGCTACAAGTGTTGTTGACACAGTTACCAGGATATATGAGGTCACAGTGACTTCCATGAAACCCAGCATTACATTCTTGAACGTTTACATGAGATATTGCAATTATAAGACTATGGAAATGCAGCATCAAACTTATAACCATCAGAATAAATCCATACTGAAATGAAATCCGTCTTTGTATATTTTGTTACTAATATATTCAATCCTAATACATTATCATCTGTATTACTGTATTGTATCATTACAGATGGCAACGTAGGAGGGATATAATATGCACCTCATCCATCTTTAACAGCAATGGGTACGTTTCCATGCCTCTAAAAGCTTTCAAATGCGTGTGGACAATGGATGTTATAGCCGAGACGACGAATGTAAAGCAGAGGAAATTATAATTTAATTGGCTGGTAGATTAGGGTAACGTCCTGTTAACACCTAGGGTCATTTATTGATGCCCTCCAATATGTGCAAGGGTGTACGGATTGTTTAAATGTTTGCATGTTCGTGATGTGTCTCTCTTGATAATAGTGAAAATCTTGCCCTTTTTATAGTGCTTTCTCACTGAAGTATGTCGCCAAAAGTTGTACAGTAATTGGATGTTGGATATGGAGCTAATTTATTGAATCACAAAATACATATCGTTTAACTTTACTTCAAGAAACATGGTTTCGAAATATTGTACACTTCTATTTAAATAAAAAATGATGTAAAACTCTATCGATGAATACACAATGTCAAAAATAATTATAAATATAAATATTGCATTATCATCATTTTAAATAGGTGTAATGTCCATTCCGTATTTAAGATCCATTCCTTATTTTATATGTATAACCGGACGTACCGCATGGTAATAAAGTAACCAGCATGGCGGCCAGACAAGTGTGATTGTTATCATTGTTATCATCACAAATCATCCTGTGTTACACACCCCTATAGAACCCCACAATAGGGATGCTTACTTGTGCAGTTACCAAAATGACATATGTTGTCATCACAGTTCACTGGGCAATTGCAGAATGTGCCGGAAAACCCGGATGAACAACCATCTGAAATTAAAAAAAATAACTAAGTTATTTACTTGTTGTTCATAAATTGAAGAGGCTAAAATCCGCTTTTGGTATACGTCCGAAATCATTTTTTAGACAAAATTACCTTTGTGGGCAATATCAATCATAATGTCAACTCTTTATAGATTTCCATTGTAAATCCTATACTTATTTCCTAAAATGAATTAAGCTTGTTATAAATACTTACTTGCACAGATGCCTGATTTGTCACACGTGCTACCGTAACAGCCAGAAGGACAAGGTGTACAGCTATGTCCGTAGTATCCACTATTACAATCTGAAATAAAAATCGTAATTGTAGTGGAAAATTGCACGAGGAGCCTTTAGATATACAGTCTGTGAGCATATTAAGTACTTAAACGTAAAACGTATGTAAGTGCATACTATTTTGAGTAGACACATACACATTAAAAATGATGCGTTAAATGGATCATCGTGTTATCCCGACGTATTCGATAAAAAAACTTCTGCTAAGAAAGATTGAGAAAACCATTTTTACTACAGTTGTGTGACCACTCAACGTTCCGAAAACTGCGTGCGCACATCGTGCATACATCATGCGCACATCGTCCGCATATCGTGCGTACAGATGTGCGGTTCGGATCGCACACCGCACAGCGGGACGATCGGTCAATCAAATTTGCGAAATCATCCCATTAACGGCCGTGTTGATGAGTCTCATTTGCCTGTGCTGTCATTTTAGTGATATTTAAATCTAAAAAAAATATTTGTGTTTAAACATGTCTCTACACATGTAATATTTCATAATAAAATTTGAAATATAGTTTGATTGATATACATTTAATTTTGATTTATTCATTGTATTGTCAGTTTTAGCGATCTCAATATATATTATGTATAAACATGAAATCTATATAAGTTGTGTACATCTATTTGAAGAATAAATAAATTTATTAACTAAAAGCGATAATATGAACATAAAATAACATGGAGTGTCATATATAATCATACATGTAGATCTATTTTTTTCCTTAGGTTAAACAGCACCGCTAATCTAAACATTGCCATTGATGCCATTTACTAAATAGCTCCTTTTGAAAAGATCTGCAATGTAATTTCATCTTTGATATTCCAGGTCTTACTATCACTGTCCTTATACCCACCACTGGACTACGTCATATCAAATGAGACGGTAGCTTAGAAGAAAAAAATCCCTGACCATGGTAAGTCTGCAAAGACGTCCTTTGAATATTACAGTGAGCGCAGTCTATCAAAGGATCAATTTACGTGTCTGGTTTGTTCAAACAGAGTCTTCAGGTTTGTTATGCCAAATTTCAGGGGTGAAATAATGAGGATTCAATACACTGTTCAACGTTTTATCTGTCATTAATGATGTGATTAAAATAAATGGAATATGTCATCAAAAATAATTTATATAATATAAAGATAATAATTATAATCAATAGGCTCAATTAAAAGTGACAATCGGTCGATTGATGCTACAGGTACGAGTATTTATCGCCAATTATTTATATATTTAATTTTACCATTTCTCCAAAATATCAAGGATTCTTGCAAGCATAACAATATCTTTCTCTTTAGCTAGGACATAGCCTCAAAACATGTTTATTTGTCACAATTTGCTTTTTGTGCGAAAGTATTCTGGGGACTTTTGTGGCGATGTAATATGAATGAAACACTGATTAGTTACATCTTGACATCTGTCATTTCACGTTGCATAGACGATTAATGTATTTATTCATAACTAACTGTCTCAAGATACCCATACATAGTAACATTTGAATGAAATCACAACGTTTCCTTTGAAAGATAGACATAATCTTGGATTTACATAATGATTGATAGATAATGGAAACTTTAGGTTTCTAAAGTAAAAATGACGACAAAGCAATTTCGGTATGTATTTATATAATAAAAAAACATGCAAGTATTTATAATTATTGTTTCAACATACTTGAACAATTTCCTTGGGAACATGTTTGTTCAGCACAATTCGCTGGACAATTGCAGTATGTGCCGAAATATCCTGGTACACACCCATCTGAAATAGACACATGGATAAGGTCATTATGTAGTAAGTACGTGTGCGTCTTTTAATACATGTTGCTCTGTCCGTGATTATGTGTACTTTAAGATGAGGAAACGAACAATATCGTAATCATAGTAATCATCTTTAAAACATAGCTGTGATGTAATCTATTGTTGTTTATGTACTTTAACTCACGGATTATCGGACTATTACCTGTAACTGTTTATATGTTACTTTTTACTGTCTTATATGTGACTCTAATATAAGACAGTCACCTATAAGACAGTAAAAGGTAGCATATGGGAGAGTTACACAATACGGGTGAGTATATATGTCTCTAGGCATATTCCCATAATAATGTTAACACACAACACACAACCTGCCGGAATATTCCATTATTTTTAAATCGAAATTTAGAAAAAATCCCACACAATGAATATGAAGAGAATTTAATCCTCTATTGATGCGGAATTAAACACATCCACAGAATTTCTGTATATATCCCAGATAGAGTTTTCCTCCTTATTATGAATTCACCATTTAACACTTATCTACAACATTAACTCCAATTTCCACATTCTAAAATCATGTTGTTTTTCCAAATCATCTACACTGTAGTTTTACACTTACTTTGATATTGTTTCAACAATATTTCAGAATTTCATCTAAATCCCATTTGCTTGTTGAATGAAATTGCCCATGGTATAAATAAATCCAAAACTGTCCCTAGATAGGTCGAAATGTCCAATACACTGAATTCAATGAAAGTTCTGGTGGCACCGACTGTTTTGAACTGGCCTGGAAATCACTTTTATATACATTCATTTTAGCAAGATGCTTTCAAACAAACGCCTCAAGTCTAGTTTCATATGTCACATTAGACATTGGAAAGAATTGTCATTTCAGTAAAAGCCACCATAATATATCGCTTAAATTGAGAAAATGATATCCCTCCATCACTGTCGGTGGACATGATGAAAATGAATTTACAGATAGTTGTCCAACCCAAAAGCATGCTTCATGCATTCCGTTCATGAATGCTATTCATCACAAATTACACAGGCAAAGGTAATTATATGTTGCAAATGTCTATATCGGATATGTCATGGTCGAATGCACATTGGTAGATTTACCTTAGCTCATAAAACAAAGGCAAAAAAACTGGCTTAGATTAGAAATAAAAGTGTACTTTATTAACGCAAAGCCTTGCTATGTTTTAAGTTAGAGATAACCCTCAAACTGTACAATATGTGGGATAGAAAACAGTTTTCGGCTTATCTCCAAAACATATTAAAAAAATCTTTATATCATTTAAGTGTTTGGTTTTTATAGCATATCAAAAGCAAGATAGAATTGAAGTTAATTCTTAAAAAATACTTAAGTTATTACACCACGCAATTCTATTTCATTTCATCAATAGTACATGACTAACCGAATCTCTGACATAATGGACAAAGTCACTACAATAGACGCGTAATGTGATCACAATTGTTTTCCGGTTTAAAATGAATTTTTGGACCTTTCATGTACATCTTACAATTATTAAAATTTATGATTAAAACATCTCCTCTCTGTTCATGAGATAACATAACGTTATAAGCAGTATAATTTTGTCATACAAAGCTCTAATCAATATAGATCCCGATCACGTCGTACATGATGTTTTGTCCTAGAAGGCTTTAAAGATGCTCCACCGCCGGCAAAGCATAAATGATACTCATATTACGAAACGTAATAAGTGTTTACTGGTGTAATTATGTGTCTAATTAACTAAAACAATAATACAAACAATTACTTGTTTTGCTTTTTGTGAACTTTCTTCTCTATAGAACAAAGTGCCATGGACTTTTTTTCGAGGCGGAATTTAATGTTTTTAATATTTATATCTTGAAGTTATATTAGAAGTCAGACTTTTTAATGATGGTATAACAGGGTAAAGTAAGTACCTTTTGTAACTGAAGAAAAACACAAATTCGTCTGCTTCTGTTTTTGATAGAGACAAAAATATTTGTCAGTTACGTAGCATCTTTGAACCTGTCAATAAATGGGTTTTAAAAGGTGTATCATGTTTTAACTATGACTAAATACTTAACATTAAGATATGTTTATATTAACGTTACTGATATTCCTATTTGCAGATATAAACGAAACCCATAACAAGTACTTACTTGTACAGACACCTAATGCTTTGTCACACGTGCTAGCGTTACAGCCAGAAGGACAAGGTGTGCAGGTAGATCCGAAATATCCGCTATTACAGTCTGCAAAAAAATCAGTAAAGCATGCATCGCAAGCAATGAGAGTGATGTTAACCCCTGGTATATCGAGGATCATACAGATTGTAAACATTGAAGAACATAATGCTTATAACTGTAAGTAAGCGTGGATATTTACAAATATTATTGTCACAATTTGTTCGAGGTTGATAGATTGTTATATGAAAATATTCTGGGGATTTGTATAGAAAAAAATATTTGAGTAACTGTTGTGGTCATGCAATATGAATGTAACAATCATCAGTTATATTTTATGATAAAATGTAACTGATGATTGCTACATCCATATTACATAATATATAACACTACTGATTTGTTCATTAATAGCTACTTAAAGATACCCATGAAGGATATTAGTTTCAATGACCACGTCTTTGTTAAAACATTATTTTGAATAAACATAACAATGTTAAGCAAAAAATTAAAAACCTTTTTACAGTGGAATTTTCACTTAAAATTCGATTTATGTGCATATAATAAAAAACAAAGATATGAAATTCAATGTATCAGTATACTTGAACAGGTCTCTTGAGAACATGGTTGGTCACCACAATTTGCTAAACATTTGCAGTATGTGCCGGAAAATCCAGGTAAACACCCATCTGAAACAGGCAAATAAATGTGGAAATTTAATAGTGAGGATTTTTGTGCCTTCTATGCAACCATGATTTTCATCATCCTGTTTAAACAAAAATCTTTCAATTTTCACTGAAGTTGGACTCAATGAACCTACTTAAAAAATCCGGTTTCATTTGCTCATGAACTTGGGTATGGACTTGGGTATCTTAACATCGGTTTTTTCGCGCAAGAAAATATTTCATCTAGACCTACTTTTGCCTAAGAAGCTTCCTACTAGGCCTAGGCATAAGCTTAGATCTAAATAGCGGTGGTTTTTAAAAAATGCAAATATTACGGACATATTTCTACAATTTTAATAGCATTTTTTATGAACTCTCGTTTTACTTGCTCCCTGACTCTTGTGTATCGTTTGAGTCAGCAACGTTTCCAACCGAAGCAAAATAAAATGTGCCATGTCCCTGCGTTACGTGTGTCGAAACTTCATTAGAACGTCTTAGTTCGACGAAGCTTAAACGGCGATAAGAAATACTATATAAAAGTCAATGAGTGTTGATTTACTTTTAATCGGTTGTTTAACTTGTAGCAAGGCTAATTGCTACATAAACCACTAGAACCTTTCCGTTCCCATCACGTTACGGTGACTCTCCATTTTGAATCGGAGCGGGAGACAACCATATCACGAGTTTAGACATTATTCTTCCGCATCTTCGGCGGACCATTTTTGCAATCACTTCTAAATCTTTTGGAAATGTTTTATTTTTCATCTCGATTACATTGATAATAAAGATGTTTCTAATTAAATGTATGACAAATTGTAATATTTGCGTTATTTATTCATAATTAGCTGTATTATAATGACGCACTATTTTCTTGCGACTCTCGTTGTACACATAGACTTGCACAGGCCCAGAAACTTGCAATTTAAAAAAAAATATATAGACCAATACGATTGAATTGAAATATAAGGATTGAATCTTGGTTTGGTCGATTTCATGAGGTGATGAATTGAGTTGCTCTTGAAACAAATTCAACATGAACTGCTTCTTCACAAAGGCCGTCTTACCAGAACAAGCCCCTGTTGTACCATTACAGGTATTCCCCGCACAGTTTGTAAGGCATGGAAAACAACCATCTTCGATTGTGTAATATCCAGAAGCACAAGTATCTGAAGCAAAATTTATTATCTCTATAACAGGTAAAACTGAAACAAATACATCGAACTACAATGCGATTGAAATTCTAAATTATGAAACGTGTGTTAGTTCTGTTGAATTGATAAATATCCTCGCTTGAATATGATAATAAAAGATTCTTCATTGCGCTTTTTTAAGTATCGTTCATGACGAAAAGTTGGAAAAATGACATAAATTGACATCTAAAATTTTTTGAAAGATATACATACCACATATCCCGGATGTGGGATGACATAAGCTATCAAGACAGTCTATGCAGTCTTCATTGCAATTTCCATTTCCGAACTTCCCGAGAGGACAGCCTTTAATATATGATATTTGAATAAAAAATAATACGTTTAAAATTATTAAAACAATTAAATGTGCACACAAATAAATTAAACTGCATTTTTACTCATTTCACCCATAATCATATTTTAATATATGTGCATGCAATACATACTATCAATTTTTTGATTGCGTAAATATTTAAATGTTTTTATTTGTGTCAAGTAGACCGTCCCGGTTTTATCAAGGGCAGTTCGATTTAAATCAGTTTCTTATTGTTATGGTCGACATACCCTTATCATACAAAGCACATACAATCTTAATGTTCCCATCCTTTAACGTGTTATTATATATGAAAACGTAGAAACAATTTATTTTCCGTGATTAGAACTATCACATAATGATGTCACAAGAAGGGCGGTCTGCGGTAACAAGAATAAGTTGAATAAAAACAATCTGGAGGACAAAAAGGTAATTTTGTAAAATCATTTTTGTTTTTGCAACCACACAACCCGATATATATATTTAATGTTTATTTACCACGTCACATTTTCAGATAAATAATACCTTCGTACACTAATTACAACGAAACGTCAGCAAAGAGCAAATCACTTACGTTTATTAGGGATTGCCAGCAATGGATTAAAATACCTATTTTTTGCTTCGTTTTTTATTATTCTTCTGCATCCAAAGTCGTCTACAACGGTTCTCCGAAATGGTAAGAAATACGATAATGAACATGTCGCCATATCGTATAGCATGAGTTGAAGGTGTGACAACAGCGTTTTTTAGGTTGGTCAAATATCCATAATGGCCGCTATGAGCCACGTTATTTTTGGATATGCCATGTATGACCAAAGCACGGGATGTGAAGAACATTTAGTAAAGCAGCGAGACAAGAATAGCGATTAGTGTAACTTCGGTTGTCAGCATCAGAAGTGATTTTATTGCATAGCATTGAATGAATTAAGAAATTAAATACGTATGTAAAAATAAATAGATACTCTCTCTCTCTCTCTCCCTCCCCCCCCTCTCTCTCTCTCTCTCCCTGCCTCCCTCCCTCTCCCTCTCTCTCTCTCCCTTTCCGTCTCTCTCTCTCTCCTTCTCTCCCTGTATGTCTGTCTCCCTCTCAAATCATATAAATATGTAAATATGCATATTTCATGCCGTTTTTTGTTCTTTGTTATATTATTAATTATAAATGTGTAGGGAGTGGGCTTCATATAAGTTGGAAAACTTGTGCCAAACTCAAATGTATTTAAGATATCACAATCAAATATGTTTAAATAAAAATAAGATATGTATGATCGAAAACTGACCGAAGAATTTAATACGAAACACCTTTCTGTGAGATTACAAATGCGAATCAGGGTCAAAGTTCAAAAGTGCAGTTTTTAGAAAAAGAAATCATTTAAAGTCTTCTTCTATTGGGCATGCAGTGTGCTGAGATAAATGGCCACCAATTTTGTTAATATAAATGGCTTTGACAGTCATTCAAGGTCACTTGTGCCAAAACCAAAAATTCCCTAATGAAATGTGGAGCTCTAGAAAACCAAGAGACCTAATATTATAGGAATGTAGTTTGTTGATATGAAAGCTTACCTAGTTTGATAATATGAATGATCTTGTCATTCATTCAAGGTCACAGGGGCTATTGTAAAATTCTGAAAAGTCTAGATACCTGACATAGGGTCTGCGGTATGCTGCGAAACGGGTTACCGAGTGTGCTGATGTGGATGACATTGACCTTCATTCAAGGTCACATGGAGCAAATAACCAAACAACCTCTTGTCAAGTTCTGGAAGGTCTAGAGACCTTGAGTCTTGAGTAGAGCATGTTCTCATGTTCTCTAGATTTACAAAACATGAGGAGCTAACAAGCGATTTTTTTTTGTCTTCTCTCATTGAAAGTTATCTACTCTTGTATCTATTATCAGCAGAAACCACTAGCCAGCTGATCTCCTTATTTCGTTATTATGATCTCTTGATGGTTACCTAGCCCCCCCCCCTTCTCCTTCTTATGTGTTCAAGATTTATCATATGCACAATATTATCACATCGAAAAATACCACATGCATGTAATTAATCTTACTTACCATAAATATACACCTCGCATAATTCCAAAATCGCCTTAGTAGAGTACCACGTGTAAGTATGTGTTCGGCGGTCAGAATAAATTGTCAAATACTGGGCGACACCTTGGCAAGCTACATACTGTTTTGCAAACAACAAATCTAGACTTGTACTTTGATCCTGGTAACACCGTACTCCTGATCTCCAGTCAGAGGTGTTAGACAGGTAGATCTGAAATCCCGCAAGCCGCTTGAGTAAATTCTGATCTGAAATGTAAGTATACTGTTCCGAACAGTATCTGTCCCATAGGGGCGAACTGGATTAGGGTACATGCAATTACCCGCCTCTATGTTGTCAACTATACTACACAATCGTGTTGTATAGACTGGTCTTTTCTGGTATTCAATTTAACATGATCACGATGTTACAGATGGATTTATCACGTCATTTAAAATTTTAGTCCCTCTGATCATATTCTATTTTACAAGTTTGATTCCAACATGCGGGAACCCACACCTCTATACATATGACTTTGACTTCAAATATTGATATTGCGGTTATGTCGGTTATGCCAGAAAATACTAGTCTATTCGGAGAATAGACAGCAGGTTTACCTATAACCTTGTCGCAAGTTTAGCTACAAGCACGACAATGGATGTAAATATTCTGATCTAAAGATTAATTAATAAATGGAACGTACAAATCATATAACGCATACATACCACTGTTTTGCATACTCCTTAAACACATCGAGTGTTCATAGGTTATTGTTTAAAAAAGACTTTGAAGAGATTGGTGGACACATATAACATGAACTATTACCTCTATATATGATATGCACTGTTTCAATGACGGACTGTTGTTGTAGGTCTACCTGCCACCAGGCCTCTGTATTACCAAAATCCGTGTGTGAACAGCAGTTTGATCCAATGTACTGTAATATGCATCCGTCTATGGCCTTAGAGCTGTCGTAGTTATCACGTGTAGAACTCTGGCTTGTAGGTTTACCTTTGGCAAGGTCTTCTGAAACAGCAATTTAATTCAATGTATATTTATAACCTGTTATTTTCGAGGGGATGGTACTTTTGCGATTTTGCGGCACATTGCAATGATCGCGAAAATTTGATCCGCGAAATATTGAAAACATGGTTGAACGAGCTATATCCTTATATCTATATCGCGAAAAATTACAATCACGAACATATGATTTTCTCGTTTTTAGATCCATTCGTGTAAATTTTTGTCCATGAAAATAAACCGGCTATTAGGTATTACTCATATGTCTCGGCTACACTTTCAGTTTTATGACTAAAATTTTATCCAAACATACCTTGAAGAATAAAATATTAACCAGGCCTTAAAAATACAATTCACACGGTTAATGCCAACACGTTCTCTAAAAAAATAATAAATAAATACAAACAACAACATTCTTGACTGTTGTATGATCAGGTATGGAACAACGGTAGATGACACAGAATGTACAGTATGAGGAGAAAATGTTCTAACATAATTCGGCTATGTTTTATTCTGTTACTGTTTACAGACATTTCCAATACATAAGGCCCAATGATCTATCTGGTAATGATTCCATCACCTACGTTAATAAGACTTTACGTGGAGAGTTTTTGTCACTTGACCAGAGAAACATTTTTTTTATCTTTCTCGAGAGATTAGAAAAGGGATTTAAATCTGATACAGCAGGCTTATGTGCTATATAATTATTTGACAAATAATGGATCCACAAAATATCACAAAATTTCTCACTGTGATCACATTTTTAGATTTAGGAATCGAATAGCTAGATTTCATTCTGTTTAGTTAATCATTACTTCACATTTAATCTGATTTCATTGACCTTTTCCATACATCTGTAAATAAATCCTAGAATGACCAGAAAATCTAACGTTATCGTGACGTCGAAATATCAATAGTGATAATGCGTGTTGACGTGGACCGCAGATCCCCACTAATCGAAAGCATTTCATTATATACCTCTCTGGTTAAGTATTTGTGCAATTTAGGGATTAAATGTGTATCATATAGGGGATATAATATGAAAGCATATGATGGAAAACTTCACACACACAAAAAAAACCAACAACAACAAAACAAAAAACGTGCGATAAAATATGTACATAAAATTATATGTATTGCATGCATAATTTGGCTATGTTGTGATCGAATTTTTATGAGTAGTTTCAATGTCCCTGTAATAATAAAAAACAATAAGGAAGTGTGAAAATGATCTTGGCAGAATTCTATTTCATTTAAGTTTATAAAATGGTTGTGATCGGGTGGTATCGTGGTTATGCCACCAAACTTTCACCTAGTCGGTCGGGATTTGCTCGCTGGCACGGACATTAAATATCAAGGTTCACCTACGTGATCCCGTAGGTTTTCTCCAGATACGCCTGTCCGGACTCCCCCACTCCCGATTTTAAAAGTATATACTTGTTTCGCATTTGATTTAAATAAACAATGCTTATATGAAAATATTGTTAAATTCATTTCGTTGTTTGAATTCTATATGTTACAACACTCGTAATAATTGAAATGCAATTGTCATGAAAGTTATGACACGTTATGTTTACTTTTACAATATAATGAAAGCTATCAGGTTTATTGTATAAGATGTGACAACGATTCAAATAGACAGACAAACATAAACATTAGTTACATCACATGATTTATGCTCTGTGAGAGTCTTGATATGCCGTATGTATGTTCAAATGTAAACATACCTTCTGAATTCACTTTCCAATTACTTATTACACAAGATGTGAAATGACATTGTAGACCACATCTTTGTTTCATGGTCTGACCGTGGTCTGTAATCAATGTAGATGTAAATAGAAATCATTTTGAGCTCTTATTTATACTTGTAAAATTAAAACCTATTCATTGAAAGTATGTTATTCTTACAATGTTGGTAATTGTTGGTGGTGAATAACATAACAAAAGCTCTTCTTGCATCGTATGTATTACGGCACATATAACTTTAAAGAGTTTGCAATGCTATTTAATTTATATATACTGCTCTATATATCACACTAACATTTAAATGTGTCACATCCTTTAAAATCATCAGAGCATAACGTTAACAATATTCAGTCGAGCATAACGTTAACAATATTCAGTCGGAGTAATAGCTCCATCAATAACGTGTACATTGTGATTGACTGGATCATTGGTTCAGTCTACCTCTCTTCTTTGACCTACATTGATTTAAATATCAGAGTTCCTTATCACTTCTAGATGTCCTGTCACATAAACATCAACGCTAAAGACATTATTTGTTATCTCCATTTTTACGATATCGATACAAATATGTGCTGATATGATAATACTCCAAAGGCAGCGTCTTTGTCTACTTACGTGACGCCCTCACGGCCGTGAAGATGGACAGTACTGAACAAATGACCAGTAAACAGGACATGATAAACTTCATATCCGACAAGCAACATTGCTAGTTATAATATAAACCAGGAAGTTTATGGGACACAGAAACCGGTTTACACAGATATGAATCGCGTACAAAATGATCACGGGTAGGTCTGTCATGTTTACACAAATGGTATATCTGCTTCATAATCACTATGTAATACACTAGTCTGCACTTCTGATGTATGGTAATTAAAATAGATGTGTGAAAAGGTATACTGTTTTCGTGTGGCGCCATGTGCGTTCCATACGTGGTTGTTTGACATGGAGTAATTTCACACTAGTATAAGTTAAATGTTACAAATGACACCTCGTTAAAGCTTGTGTGTTTTGTTATTAAGGCTCCGTTTATATACTGATTGGTGTTTAAGCTCTATATATACGATGGTTCATAAAATAGAATAAGACCGAGGTAGCAGACGTTTTGTCATTAAAATGATGCTACTCATAAAATATAAAATGTACTTAATACTGAACATAAATAAGACGGAAACTACGACATCTTCATGCTATTGTTGCTTCACATTTTTTATGCAGATAATCTAGCTGGTTTTAATTCGTTTAAGTATACGATAGTGGTCTAGATGATATTAGGATAAGCAACGTCTCAATTTACAAATCGTATCTGTTCATAAAATATATCATTAAGGTATATTTAAACTGGTGAAACCTGGAATTAAAATGAACTTTATCTAGTTATGTAGTCAGTATTTTCCCACCCATATACTCCACATTTACTCAGCCTATACTTCACAGGACTTTCTCTGACCTCAAAAAAGTGTATTCTCAATTTTCTTTTGTCAACCTAGATAACAGAAACCGATGGAAGATACACAATATACAATGACGTCATAACGACGGTGACTATACACTTAAATGACGTCATAACATCCTTGACAATTAATATCGATACGTCCATTTTACATATGTAATGCAAAAAAAATGAAAATGAAGTCCTTCACACCCTTTGAAAAACTGAAAAAACAGGTATCCCAACACTCGTATTAAATGTTTTGATCGATCAGCAACAGACATGCCTCGTGTTGATCAGCCACGGTATTAAATTTCCCCTTAAACATTTCGCATGGCCATGCACTCATGAACTGTGGTGTACTTGCATTCCATTTTAAAATCAGTCAGTAAATTATTGAAGTAGATAGAATCGAAGAACTTGCAGACACAATACTGTAAACATCTTCTGATTACTTAGATGGCTTGATTTTATAATCATATAACAAGTTTGAATTGTAAATAGTGTTGCAACTTGAAACAGCTAAAATGAATCAATTTGAAAGTAAATTATAACCAGTTTACACAATGTGCTTGATATTGCGCAAATTTGTTGATGTCGAAACCGATAAAACGAGCGTTAATATGATGCACTACAATGGCGGTGTATACTTATCAACTTCTATATTATGCTGTACATTTAAATGCAATTCCTTAGATATTATGAGCTACTATATTAAACTAATGTAAGAACCAGGAAGTTCAATAGGCCTCGTAACATATTTGCAAGTGTATTTACGTATTTGATTTCTGTTTTGGAAAATGGATTAAGAAGGTGCATTAAGGTTTGGTGCATTTTCAGCCTACGTATTTATCAAGTTCTTGAAAATTTATACCACAATGTTATTGTTGGATTGCATAATGATTTCAGTGTTCGTTAATTAATAAAGGCATGTATAAATATTTTTACTTACTACAGAGGTAGAGCACTACAGTTGCACTTCTATCTCTGATACATTTTAGACAGTTTTGTCATATTCGATTGAAGGGTAGCTTAAAATTATTATTTCAAAATTCTATATTACCAATACAATTTTGTCATGTAGTATACATGCTTAATATGTACTGTAAATGAGTTATTTATATCTTAACGTTTATTTTAGCGCTTTTCGCACAGTCTTTGAAGTACTAATTCATGTGCAGCACTAAATTCTGTGAAGAGGCATTATTGCACCACCGAATTTCGCTAATATATACATTATAACATTTTCATATTTTCATTTTCCCATTTGTGCTAAAATTTGATTTTGTATGTTTTATTAGTTTAATGTCCTATCAACAACCAGGATAATTTAATGACGTGACGGGTTTGTTGGAGGAGGAATGCCGGAGCACCCGGAGAAAAAAAACATCGACCAGAAGTCAGTTCCTGGCAAATGACTAACATGGGATTCAAACTTGCGACCCAGTGGTTGAGAGTTTGTGGTGGTATGTCGGTACATCTGAACCACTCGGCCACCGCACCCCTTGGCATTTTGCTAAAATTTGACTGCGCTGAAATGTGAATTAAGTTTAATAAGTAGATGTCATTATATATATCATAGTTGGAATTTGCATATTAATTTTTGTATCAAAACAATAACGTGCACCTTTAACAATTATTGAATTTGATGTTTAACTTAGTGACGTAGTAGCAAGTCGCAGTTGAGTTCACACAGTGTCAGGATGTGATCAGCTGAATCAGGTAAATAGGGTTGTCATGTCTAGACAGTTTGACCTAGATTGCATATGTGTAATTTAGTTTTACGAAATTGAACGTACATCCTGTGAATATTTGTATCAGAAGAATTGGACTGAAAGACGTATTAATGGACTGATACTGCGTGGGTAATGTTTGACAAATCCTATTAACATGTGATCAGCTTATAAGCTATTGATCTATTCCTGATCTCATCCTTTCTTTCAACATTCTATTCAGCATTTTATTGTTCGATTTGTTTGTCCCTAACAATGTCTATATCCCTCCCAATGTCCATGGGAATTCCTGTTTATTCCAGCTCTGATATTTTTGCAGTGCATTTCTGTGATATTCCTTAACATGCAGCTGTTTCAAAGACTTCATTGTACCAATTTAAAAAATGGTTAAAAACAATATTTATTTGTTTAAAGATGCTTCACCGACGACAGAGCATAAATGATATTCATTACTTGAACAATAATTGGTGTTCAATCGTGTGTATGTATGTCTAATTAACACAAAAATAGTATATATATTTTCATTTTGCCTTTTGTGCATGCGCAATCAGTACTTAATTCCATATAGAATATAGTGCGTCGGAATTTTTTCGGGATGCAATTAATTATTTTTCATATTTTTTAACTTGTCGTAGAATTAGAAACTCAAACTTTTTAATGATGGTAATGGTGTAAAGTAAGTAGTTTTTGTAACTGAAGAAAAATACTTTATCGTCTGCTCCTGTTTTTGATAGTGAAAAAATACTATTTGTCGGCGGTGGAGCATCTTTAAAACATGTTGATAATTCAATTTATTTTCAATAGCTAACAACAGCTGTCAATATATGACAATCTGACAATGTCTGTTGTGTAATAAGGAAATGAGTCTGTTAGTTGCTGAATTTAAACAAAAAATGCAATAATTGACCTATTTTGTTAATTTTGTTAGCTTGATTAAATCAGTTTACTTATCTACACGTGAGACCAATCGGCGAATGAGCGTCAGATGACGTTAGCATACCACGCCAAAATGTTGGTGGAGATGTAGCATTGGGTGTTCCAATTCCAATACATCTATGAATCACTTACCATACTACCTACAATGTACCTGAATTGGCGTCGTGCTCCTTAAGCAACACAAAGTACACCAATTATCTGCACCATAGTCTCGTTATGGCGATATCGAGAACGATAAAATCACTAGCACTGCTTCGTGCTATTATCCGGCGACCTCCAGCTAATGTACCTGCTGTCATCGTCTGTAAAGCTATTCGGGTATTCGGATATTGGCTTCATCATGAGTGCAATGATCCAAAACGGCTGTGTTCCAACCTGGCTGACGAACGTACACATGTGACAAATTTAGTTATGTGAGTTCTTTATCTTAAATGAAATACGTTGTAACTGAAGATCTTTAAAGAAGAACAAAAACTGCATCTACCACACAGTGAAGTGAATAGTAATAGTGAATAATTTGTACATCCTTCTGAAACATACGTAGATGATAAAGAAAGCAGTCAGTATAAAAGAAAAGGAAAGATTGTCACGTAGTCTATTATATAATCACATGCATATTTCATGATTTGTTTTCGATCAAATTCTCCAATCTTGATACGGATTTCAGATTCTGCTGTAAAACAAAAATGCATCTAACAAACAATCAGAAGCTAGATACATGAAGATTATCTTATTAAGCAGTCTATCTAGCTTCTGATGTTTTGTTAAATACATTATTTATATGTTGAGGACGAAACAACACCAAGCATAGAAAGTACGTATATTGGTTACTTTATTCACGATGTATACAAGTTACGAAGCTAAAACGTCCATTTCCTGTCTTTGGGGATCATTGCTTAAGTTAATACAAAGGCATAAAACATGTTATTTACATGAATATATTTAAATGTGTGTCATAGGGAAATGATTCTAAGTGGTTAAAAAACTTAATATATATCCAATTTTCAAATCAAATTTTGGTTAGAACGTAAGTCATGTTGAATTAATATCAGGCTTCCGTTTAACTCATGGTATGTTTACAATAAAATGTATACGCTACTGTACAAATACATAATTACTTGGCATATTCGCATATCGCATATCTATATAGGATACTAAATGAGTGCACATTTATATATGTGATTTTATCACATAATCCGCCTAATGTCCGGTGATTTCGCGTATGTAATACATTTGTTCCGTGTATTGTGTATGTTTGCATATGTTAATAGTCAAGTGTAATATTACCTGAAACGATTTTTTTGTGCCGGAAAGAAACCCCATTCAGACGCCATAACAGAAACTTTAAAGTGACGTTAGGGATAATGACGTGACGTCAGGATTTCGGAGATGGCGGGACAACATGGGGACATCCCCTCGATTTTCGCAATACAATATGACGTGAGATTCTTCGGAATGTAGGTTGTTGCAGTTATCTAATATGAAATGAACACTCAGTGAGGATCCTATATTTATAAAACATATTTTGGCTAGCAAAATTCAAAACAGCGAGACATGTTTCATAAAATTTCATATGGAATTACACAGATTTAAGATATTATGTGATAAAAATGTAAATATTACTTCACACATAATGACTTGGACTATCCTCATAATCATCACACAAAACATACTAGTGACATGTTGCCAAGAATAGACAGCGTTATAATTTCGATTATAATGAGTTTTTGTTGTTGTTTATTGTTTGTTTATTTCATGTGAATCATTTGTTTGATGTTATGTTGCTCGATTAAACTGTTCCCCTATCCTTGTATAGTATCGTAGATGTTTTTGGCGCTATCAACTTTTGTCTCTTCCAGTTCCTGGTAGTTGCGACTGTCATCATTGGAACCTATAAAACATTACAACGAATTTTGCGATTAAAACAAATTTGCGAAAATGTATCTCCACAAAATCAATATCTTCAACAATTGTTGTACAATTAAGTTTAAAGGTATTTGCATTCAATTTAAAATCTGCAAAACTGAATCGCCGTAAAGTTGCATTGAAGCGGAAATCGCGAAATTTAGCAGCCACGAAAAGAAAGTTGGTTAACAGTACTTCATTAACGCATCACCTATTGTAAAGATGTTCGCTAGCACTTGGAGTTCAGGAGAAATTAGAAATGTTTTTAGATTATCTCAGCAATTTTGGAGTTTTCTATCTGGTATAATTAGAAAAGTATAGTGAATTGCAGTGACATTGGTAACATATGACGACAAAGCGTTTCACTTGTTTCTTATCGTTGATATTCTTGATTCAGGTTTAACAAGTAAACCTATTTGATATAACCACATTCATTTGAACTGATGTGAATATTACTTACGGGCTGAAGGTATTTCATATGTTTCTGACGTTTTGGGGGGAGTTTTGGACTTCTTTCTGAAACCATGATAGTTTTAACGATGTACTCATTCACAACTATAAATGTAATGGTAACTGCAGTCATTCTTCGTATGTAATTTATTTCATGTGTGACACTTATTTGTATTGGTTGCATTGATGTTATTTTTGCTTAGTCTGAAATAATGGTAGCTCGAGCACAGTCATTGGCAAATTAAACTACGAAAATATTAATGCGCCACAATTGAATTTTTGTTTAAGTACTAAATACAATGCCTAATTAGTAAATCACTGAGTTATTCAAATTAAATTGTGAGCATCAATATCAGTAATAATGCTTATAACTGAAGGATATCCCTGAAAAAAATGTCACAATCGTCTGATTATAACATTGAATTAGTTGCATACATTTAAATATTAACTATTTTGGATAATGCAAAATAATAAGATAACAACTTACAAATGTCTTAGATAAAAGACAACGAATCCGATGTTACAGCAAATTGAAATGCCCAGAAGTGTTCCCAAAACTGCGTTTATAGCGACATTCTTAGTATTCTGTTAAATGGAAGTGATAACTAATAGTTCAATGGCTACCATTAACTTTGTTACATTATACATGCAGATTCCTATCATACAGGAACTGCTTTGAATTATTATCCCAGTTAAGCATACATATTTCTCACAAAATATTTATATAATACTTATCTCTTCATAAACGTTGAGATTCAAATACAGTTTATATTTTAAATGAATGTCAAACAAATATCAAAATATCTTATGAGTGATAATCACACAAAACATGTTGTATGCATTTTGGTGACCGCTTTTTTCGATATGCATTTAGAGATATTAAGTTTGTAAAACTTACCATGTTCGCTTCGTTTTGCTTTTCTGTTGATTGTTCTGAGTAAATAGATTAAATGCTTCAGCAACCTTTGGATGTCACATTCTAATGCCACGTTACATATTTTTATCTGGCGGATATATGTTTCTTCTAATATTGTTCTGTTCTCTGTTCTACATTCAACCTCCTATTTATCAATCAACGGTTCACCGGTTTCTACTTATTTTTTAAATTTACAAAGTAACGTTCACTTTGCGTGATCATCGATTCATCGTCGGAAATTTTGTAAATAAAAGAGTAGCCGACGAAGTATACCTACCAAGGGTTACTTTGAGTTAAAATGATCTGCTAGTTCCCCAAAGTCATTATGAAAACCAAACTGTTAATTTTAAAAAATGACAATGAACGTTTAAGTTAAAGGGGTTATACTTCCTATAGCATGCGACTAGTTCTTAAGAGAAGACAACATAATTGTTATAATCAAGTGGATTACCTGTACTAGTTCAGTCTCAAAGTAAAGTTTTCTATATACATTTATACATAGCGTTTAAAGGAAAAAATCGTATATACGTTATATCATTTAATTTAAACTATATTAAAGAGTTTCAGAGATACTATACAGAAAAAAAGGTTATTATGAAGTTAATGGAAACTATATTTTATGTGAAAGTTCATTCACACCATTAAAAGTTCATGATCACACATTGTATTTGATTTACATGAAAACGTATATTCTTTAACGTTAAATGGTTTTAACAGATAATCTTATGGTAGATGATTTCATATTTCAAAGAATCTTTATCCTTGAGTGCACATTTCATGAAGAGATTATGCTCGCACTTGAAAAGGTAGCGTTAACGTAATCCCCTCCCTGCTATAGCTTTACTTACCTGAGCATGTATCACACGTACAATGGGCCGGACTTGCCGCATCGCAAACATTCCCATGGTAACCAGGTTCACACGCTACAATGTCAAATATTGTAAATGGCATATATAAGGTGAAAACATATCATTTCATGTAGTAAATCTCCTTTTGTCAGAGCGCTCGGCACTCTCTTTTCTCAAATACATTTTAGGTAGATAGCTTGTTAATAAACCATATATACCAGATGGATATATATTATATCACAGAAGCACAAGCGAAGGTAACAAGTTTATGACTAGTGTCATATCCGGGTCTGTAGCTCACCACCAACAGCATCCATTCGCCTAGCCAAATATACATGCGACTTACACCACTGCGCAACACCCAAATCACTTTGATATTGTATTTATTTTGTATATACAGTATGTTCAGTTACTTTCAATGAATAATTGACCTTCAACCTAAATGATAATAGTTGTATTCACAAAACAGTAAAGTATGACGTTACGCTCGCAAACACATGACGTCACAATCAATACTTATCCGCAAGGGCAGATAATTATGTAATATGCAAACACAGAATATTGCATGAATAATCGATGGCATAAGGTGAAGCTACAATACTATCCAAATACCAGATTGTCGGTGTAAATATTTTCTAAATTTACTAATACTTTATATTTTGCCATTGGAAACAGAAGTCAACTTACACTTTCTCGCAACCACACAGAGAAAGCCGAAAATATCAGACGTGGACAAGAGAAGCATGCGCGCTGGTACGTGCACATACTTCTGTCGGAAAGAGGTCACTAATTAAAACCAAACACATGTTACTAATCCTGCATTATGTGTCGAAATGATAACAACAGTATGTATATATGTCATCAAGGCCGCTTCATTTAAAGAATTGTTAGGTGACAAAGTATCGATTGTGAATTATTAGTATTGTTTTTCTTTTCTAATCGAGCTACACGATTGTCACCACATAATACACACAATGGGTTTTTTTAGGGTAAAATGTACGGGTTTGTCATTTAAACTGCGGAAGCGTTGAGCTATATATATTGTTGCGACATGATATATACCTGTTTAGTAAAAAATCCAATTTGAAAATATTTCGAGTTTGTTAATTGTAGTCCAGATAATTAAATTGATTAAAATTCCATATAAACTGCTCATTGATGGTGGATCGTGAAACACAAAGTGATGTTTTATTACACATGAGGATTTATAGTTATTTTTTCAAAACTAGGAATTCATACAAATTGGTGTCATTTTTGCCCTAAATATGTAAATATTTTAATATAGTGCAGTATGAATATTATGCAATTGATAATTAAATTGATATACTGTCACCAGCATCACAAGACGCCAGATAGCTCCCTGGTCATAAGAGGGCGTGGGCGTGCACGTGGCCGAGGGCGATGGCGGGGACGGGGACGGGGACGGGGACGGAGACAGGGACAGGGACGTGGCAAGAGGAAGGGGTCGAGCCAATTGGGCCTCAACCACATTTTCCTATCGTACATGTATGTAGTATTTCTACAGAACTTCGATCCCCCCCACACACATTTTTTTAACAAAACGGAGAATTTAAACAACTCTCTAAAAGAAGCAAAATTATGAGAATCTGATGATATCACACTTTAGAACTAGGGTAGATATATCTAGAAATACCATACGTGTTTACTGCCATGGCTACATTTAATGTATGTATGTACCACGCACGTGCATTATCTCTCAAGTTATAGTTTTTCGTTTGATAATCCGCCATGTTGTTTTAGTATCTGTTTCTAATGAAAGCTCACATTACTGCTTACGGACAGTAATTTATACATTTTTTTTTTGAAAGTGATTATTAATGTAGAATTAAAGGTGAACTGATACAATTTTGCGACTTAATGAATAAATCTATCAAACAATTTACATTTACTTTTTAAAAATTAAAACCGCAACGTTTTATTTAAGAAATTTTGCAGTAGAGATATTTAGAAGACAATGGTACACATTTTGAAATCATCTGTTACCATGGTAATAAGATAAAGGTCTCTGATTGGTCAAAATATAGATATCCTCAGATTTCAATGACAACTGGTATGTACATGAGATTTTAAACCAGGGTAGTCCCACTGTGAGGGCGTTTTAAAAGAATAACGTAATGATCACACATTAGAATTAATACTTTACCTTTACACAGGCCGGTGTCCTGGATACACGTGTTGTTGTTACAGTTACCTGGACATATTTGGTCACAGCGACTTCCATGGAACCCAGCGGTACATTCTGGAATTTTACCATTATATAATGGAATCATGACATCGTTGTATCTAAATTATAACCATCAGAAAAAAGCCACGCTGAAATAAAAAAAACAACTAAATATTGTCTTACTGATATATTTAACCCTAGTACATTGTCATCTTCTCACTGAAGCATTGATTGATTGATTTTGAATATTTTCCATAATCGATTTTTGTTTCTGAAACTTGGTGAAGTTGAAATTTGTACTAACAGAATATATTAAAAATACATGGGGAAGTTGCGTAATCTGGTATTAGTATGTTATACGAATTTTGAGCATTTGTGGGAAATCATTTTTTTAACGAAGTCAAACAAATCAAATATGATTGTACTAAGACTTGCTCAAGTTTTTATAGTATACGTATGTAACCTTACTGAGACATTTTTGTCATGCTTGTTACATATTCCGTCTTTGCATATTACAGAGTTAGCTCCCTTGCGGGTAGGTATCGATTGTTACGTCATTATTTTGTGAGCGCAATTCACGTCGTTTTCTCCGAAACGTTTGACGTTACGCTCGTAAGCACATGACGTCACAATCAATACCTACCCGTAAGTGCAGATAACTCTGCAATATGCAAATTCGGAATTAAGCGGCATAGGCAATACAATTATTTAAGCGTGAGAACTTATAACTGACCCTAAGTTCCCGTCCATGATAGCTTCATCGAATATGATAGTTTGCAAGGTAAAGAGCGAGATTCTGATTGATTAAAATATAGATATCATATCCTCAGATTTCAATGAAAATTGGTATGTACATGTAAATATTTAAAACCGGGGTAGTGCCACTGTGAGGGTTGATCGGGAAGATTACGTAATGATCACACATTGAAGTTAATACTTGGTACAAATTATCATTACCTTTACACTGAAAAAAGCCACGTTGATATCAATACCAAATAAAAACTTCACGAAATATTGTCTTACCGATATAGGTAACCCTAATACATTATCATCATTTCACTGAAGCATGTTGGACTTATATTTTACCTTGTGTTCCATTACTAATTTTGGGGAGTATATTTGATTGATTTTGAATATTCGCAATAACCGATTTTTTTTTCAGAAACTTGGTGAAGTTGAAATTTGTACTAACAGAATATATTAAAAATATATGGGGAAATTGCGTTAGCTGGTATTAGTTACATTCTGGAATTTTAACATTTAATAATGGAATCACGGAATTGTTATATCAAGATTATAACTACTGGAAAAAAACCACTCTGAAATAAAACAAAAATCACTAAATATTGTCTTACCGATATATTTAACCCTTAGGCTAGTACAGTATCATCTGTAGTATTACACCGTCTCAATAAAGATGATAATGTACGATGGTTATAATATGCATCCCAGTTAACTGTAATGACAACAGTTATGTTTTGCATTTCTACTCTAAAGGCTTTCAAATACGTGCGGGCAATCGAGTATAGCCGAGCCGACGCATGTAAAAAGAGAGAAGATACTTGGTTGGTTGATTCAAGTAACGTCCTATTGACATTACGGAACAGTTATAGAGTATACTATTTTCTCACTGAAGCATGTCGCCCGAGAAATCACACAATCGATGGGTGTTGATACGGTGTTATGGAGTGGGTTTATTTATTAAGTTACAAAAGATATCTCGTTTAATTTCACTTCAAGAATCATGATTTCGAAATCATGCATCTAAGCTCTTTAGCCCGGGAGTCAGATTGGATTCTCGTGCGGATCCTTCCCTACAAGATTAATTCTGATATATCTGCGACGTCATAATCATATATTTCAGATATGTTAATATTACCCTTAAACAAGTACTTACCTAAACAGATACCTGACATCTTATCACACGTATTACCGTGACAACCAGAAGGACAAGGTGTACAGCTAGGTCCATAGAATCCGCTATTACAATCTGATTCAAAAATCGTAATTGTAGTGGAAATTCACCCGAAGAGCTATTAGATATTACAATATGAAACAATTGTTAGTACTAAAACGTAAAATGTGTGGGAGGTTGAAGTGCATACCATATTGAGTAGAAGCATAAACATTAACACATTTTTATTGATAATTAAAGTAAGTATTTTTTCTGTTTTAAGTCATATATATATGTGTGTGCACTCTTTATGTTGCCCCTAACAGTTACCTGTGTAGAGCCCCAATATAAGGCGCTCTCTCATTGGCTGTTATGTTAATACTGATTGTTGATTGGTTGATATATTAAGCTCCTTCTCTGCAAAACTGCCATCATTTTCACCACATTTTACGATTATTTTTCACAATTTCGGAAAGTTTAAAGACAATTTGGAAAGAGAACAGGTATGATTATTGGAATGGGCGTTTTTAGAGTCTCCAGTTACAATGTTTGTGTTAATTGAATATGGAGTACTAATTATTATGATTCAGATTTCAGATTTCAGATTTTATTAATACACTCTGGGCACACCTTTGTGTGCCACAAGAGGTCAATTTATACAAAACATACATGACAGACAGGGTAATTGATAGTACAGTGTGAACATAATACACTCAAGCGTACATATCCGTGTATGAAATATTTTATATTATGATGTTATGACCATTGCATTATTTTGTATGTATTCATTTCATAACTTTCATGTGAATTTTTATATATATAACATGGTCTAGTTTTAATAACCGCCATCTTATATAAGATGTTATCATCTTTGTAAGATGACAATTTTCAATTCACACATTTGTGTCGAGTTTTTTTTGTGAAGCATGCATAAAACCACTTTTACTAATTTTGTTATATTTGTGCGATAGTTTATAACATAGTCCAGTTTTGAAAGCTAATTTAATTGGAAGTTCATCATGTTGCTCTTTGCATTAGTTAGGACACATGGAAAAAGTTGGACTTATATTTTACCTTGTGTTCCATTACTAATTTTTAGGGACTAAATCTGATTGATTTTGAATATTTGCCATGCTCGATTTGTTTTTGTTTTTGAAACTTTGTGAAGCTAATATTTGCTATAGTTTATTGTGTATAGTGTATTTATATAGTACACGCATGCGATCTTATTTGTCATGCTTGTTGCATATTAAGCGGTATAGACAAGACAATTATTTAAGCGTGAGAACTTATAACTGACCCTAAGTTCCCGTCTCATGATAGCGTCAATGAACACGATATTTTGCAAGGCAAAGAGGGAAATCCATACCTGTTATAAATCTATCTGTTTCTCATCTTCAAATAGTTTTCTGATAGTCCAACTTTAATTTAAGATTTCAGACATTGTATGTAAAGGTACATTTATGAATTACATAACGTCAATACAAAGTATAAATACAGATCTTTGAAACATATCACGATTTTTATAGATGGATGCTTACTTGTGCAGTTACCGGGAGGACATATGTGGTCACCACAATTCAGTGGGCAATTGCAATATGTGCCGGAAAATCCGGATGAACAACCATCTGAAATAAAAAAGTTATTCACTGATGAAAATTTAATTGTACTTTTATACTGCTGTTCGTAAATTGAATAGGCTAAAAACCCCATCCTGTATACAACTGCTATCATCGTTTAGACAAGACAATCTTTGGTGGGCAATGTTAATCATAATATCTCCTCTTTATAGATAAATAAATAAAAGAACATTATAAATCCTATACTTATTTTTAGAAATAAAATAAGTCCGAAGTAAGTACTTACTTGTACAGATACCTGACGATTTGTCACACGTGTTACCGTTACAGCCAGAAGGACAAGGTGTACAGGTAGGTCCGTAGTATCCATCATTACAGTCTGAAAAAAACAACATCCGAGGTTTCATGCACAACCAACACTCAACACAAATCAAACAAAATTTCAAATTGACCAATGAGTGTTCAAATATTTATTTATAATCTAAATATAGCCAAAAATTAGATGGATAATTTGAGAATAAATTTTGCTTTTACCTGAGAAGCTATATCGCTACCAATTATGAATGCTTCGCATCATCTTTTCTAACTGTAAAGTAAGAATGTGTTTTTATTTACATTCATTCCATGTAATTTATATAACAATAAGAGAACTCCATTCCAATAACATACTTTAAACCAACCAAAGATTGCAATGTTACTTCCGCTTTTGTTGGTATTGCTTGTGCAATTGGGTGATGTCATATTGACAATCGATTTTGTCAATGTTTTGGAAACTTGTCAAATAAATTAAAGAAATGTCCATATTAAGAACAATGAGTATTTTGCCAACAGCATGCTTAATGCATTTAAATTACAGCTTACTTTGAGATGTTTAGTCTTTTCATCAGTCAACTGGTTTACCTTTTGTGACGTTACCACAACAGCGGGAGCATGATTTTTGCATAATGATTCGGTTAAATTAATTCTTTAATATTCAATGAAATTCTACGTTGAAAAATGTCCTTAGTTGAAACTGCACCGCTAATCTGAACATTATAATTGATGCCGTTTACTAATAACCTGCATTTGAAAAGACTGCCGTTAAACACACCTCTGGACTAGCAAATCTTAAAGCTGTTCCACCGCTGACAAATACTTTTTTTCTCAATAAAAAAAAACAAGAGCAAGAGCAGACGAATGAGTAGTTTTCTTCAGTTACAAAAGTTACTTACTTTACACTATTACCACCATTGATAAGCTTGAGCTTCTAATTTTATTTCAAGATAAAAATATCAAAAATAATTGATAACATCCTGAAAAAATTCCGTAGCACTATGTTTTATAAGGAATGAAACACTGATTGGACATTCACCAAAAGCAAAAAAAAAAAAAAAAAAAAAAAAAAAAAAAAAAAAAATCATTATTTTGTTCGTGGTAATTAGACATATATATACATGATTAAACATTAATTATTGTTTAAATGATGAATATCATTTATGCTATGTCTCCAGAGGAGCATCTTTCAGGTAGCTTAGAGAAAAAAAAAACAAAAAAAAAACCTGTCCATTCGCAAGTCTACAGAGACCTCCTTTGAAGATTACAGAGATCGATGTCCAATTTAAAGCAAAGTCGTGTAACGTTATTTGGTCATTTTCATGGATATCAAAGGATAAATATACGTGTCTGATTTGTTCACGCAGAGCCTTCAGGTTTGTTATGCCAAATTCCCGGGGTGGATATAATGACAGCGATAGTAACCCTTTGAATATCAAGCATGCCATACAGTGTTCAACATTTTATCTTTCATTAATAATGTGATTAAGATAAATGTAATATATCGTTAATAATAATCAACATAATATAAAGATAATACTTATAATCGATAGGCTCAATAAAAAATGACCATCGGTTGACCGATGCTGCAGGTAGGTGTATATATTGCCAATTATTTGTATATTTAAATTTACCATTTCTCTAAAATATCAATGATTCCTGCATGCATGAAAATGTCTTTCTCTTTAGTTATGGCATAGCCTTGCCTCAAAACACATATTTTTGTCACAATTTGTTCCAGGTAAATAACAATTCTGCCTTTTATGTGAAAGTACTTTTTGGGACTTTTGTGGTGATGTAATATGATGAAACATTCATTATTTTCAATGTTTACATGTTTAATTTCTGTTATATACGACTATTATATTTATTCATAACTAATTATCTTAATTATATATCTTAATTATATTATATTGACCGCGTTAATTTGCCTTCGGAAGTTAATCTTGGATTTACATAATGCTCGTTAGACAATGGAATGCTTAGGTTTCTAAGGTTATACATTGACTTTAAAACAATAACGACATTTGTTTATGTAATAAAATGAGTAACATGTATTTATGATAAATGTATCAATATACTTGAACAATTTCTTTTGGAACATGTTTGGTCACCACAATTCGTTGGACATCTGCAGTATATGCCGGAATATCCTGGTAAACAGCCATCTGAAATAGGCACAAGGATATGGTCATTATATAGTAGACTGTTATTATGTGTGTATCTTTTATAATATTGCTGTGTTGTTTTATCCGTGGTTATGTATTCATTTAAGATGAGGAAACGAACAATATCTTAATCATTGTAATCATCTCTATTAAACAAATATTTATATTATCATAATGATTGGTTTTTATATCATATCAAAAGTGAGACAGAATTGAAGTTAACTCTTAATATTTCAATTCTTACCAAAGTTGAGACAAATTCAACATGAACTGCTTCGCAGTTCATTTAATTTGTTTCAAGTGCAACTCAATTCACCACCCCATGAAATCGATCAAAGCAAGATTCAATCCTTATATTTCAATAAACCAATCTTGGAATAAATAGCCCAAAATTTAGCATTGTCATGTATTTTATTAGAAACAGTTATATTAGACTATACTTAATGTTAAATTGTCTTTATTAACATCATTAGAAAAGTAATTTGTATAAAATATTTTGTTTCGTTTTAGTTGCCGTTTTACAGACTGTTCTCTATGTCGCGTGACATTATTATGAGCTATGCTATTTTAATTTTATAAGCTGCTTCTTCAAAGGCTGTCCTACCGGAACAAACCCCTGTTGTACTACCACAGGTATTTCCCGCACAGTTTGTAGGGCATGGAACGCAAATGTTACTAGTTTTGTAATATCCAGAGCCACAAGTATCTGAAACGAAATATTGAAACTAATCTGTATAACAGATACGTGTTTTCTCTCTATCCAAAACAATAAGCAACAATTATATTGAACTTCTAAATTGTGAATTGCACCGTGTGTTATGCCTGTTTAATGGTTTGAAAATTGAAATAAATTCACATCTATAAATTTACGAAAGACATACATACCACACACTCCGGATGTGGGATGGCACAAATCATCAAGACAGTTTAAGCAGTCATCATTACAATTTCCATTTCCATACTTCCCAAGGATACAGCCTTTAATATATAACATGAACATTAGAATATAGACCCGTTCAGAGAAGATAAGAACAATAAAATGTGCACACCAAGGAATTTAACTGACCGCCTTTATTTTGAACCCCTTAATTTATTATAGTTTTTACCTTAATGCATACAATTTTATGTATATTTTTAATTATCTTTAAGGTAGAAGGTGTCATCTGGATTCGTTTAATGACACGTTCCTTTGTTTATCTACTTCTGTTTATTGTTGATATACAATAACGACAAATTATACATGAAATATATCATTATGCCACCCTTTTCGTCGAAGGTCGATTGGAGATGCATTGAGGAAGTATAAGTTTAATGCATTGCTATTTTTTATGATAACGCGGGCTCCATTGTGAAAAAAAAGTTTCAAAATGCATTTTGTTTATCAAAAATACCTACTCAAACTTAAATCACCTTCACTTAATATCACTTTTATCCCCGAATTTTGCTCTAAAAAATGCTATTTGTTGTAAATTCGATGTTATCTTTTAATATTTTGTGTTTATCATCTATTATTTTTTTCAGGTTATCTTTGAATTTCAATATAGATGTATAATACACTACATACACCATACATTACATTCACTTTTTTTCTGAAATATTGGTAAGCTTAATGTAGTACATCTTATTTCGACTTAAAAAAAAATAAATTCAGTAGTCAATTAATGTGGTTTTAACGATTTCACGCTCTGGAATTTGAATTACATTTCGCGATCAAACTAATGTCGCGAAAGTCTGTCCTCGTTGATATTGTTTACATTAAGAAATCCACTAATTTTTTTTTTTTTTTTTTTTTTTTTTTTTTTTGCTAATTCCCACTGTCCCATGGCTTTCTTTAATATTTCCATTTTGGAAAATTGGTTTTAAAGAAAGCCAAGCCAAAATAGCAGACTCTTTTGCACTAATAAGGTTGCAATGAAATTATGTTCAAGGGGAGCTCAAGTTACCTATTCAAACAGGTGTGGATTTCAATAGCAATGAACCCAATATAACATATTTATACATGTAGTTACCACAAGTTTAATTTATATCAACCACAAACATCTGTATTATTTCTTTCAAACATGTATTTTCTTACTTTTGAATATCAATCTGGCTACAAAGAAAAAAATAAATATATAAAATAAATCTATGGCTAGGATACATAACACAACCTATAAAAATGACCAATATTCCACATACATGTAACGTTTGTCTGCTGATTACAAAGAACCGTCAGCAAAGGGCAAACCATTTTTAATGTTGTCATGTACCCTATTGAACTGTTTATGCTTCATTATACAAACCAGTCGATGCTTTGACTTCCGCTGTCAAATATTTCAGGTGGGCATAGTCTCTAGTGCATTGATTTACAAATAATGAAGGGATAAAAAAGCGGATTATTGTGCTGTCTTTTTATTGCCTAGTTAGGTTACCATCGTGTTTTTTTTTCAAAGGAAATCACTAGCAATCTGATAGTCTTTGACTTTTATGGCTACCTAGTTCGCCCTTCCATTTCTTATTTATAGTGTTATTATTTGCTTACTCATATGACCCAATTTAACAAAGCCATTCATAAATTTTATTCATTACACAAGTGTAATAATACCACCTATCTTTGTTGTAAATGGTTCATTCCGGGGAAATAGTGTTCGTGTACACGCATTTTACGTTTATATACAAATACTTTATTTTACATACCATTAACATACACCTCACACAATTCCAAAATTGCCCAAGTCGAGTACCACGTGTAGGTGTGAACCCGGCGGTCAGAGTAAATGGCCAAATACCGGGCGACACCTCGACATGATACATTCTGATTTGCAGACACCAATTCTAGACTAGCAGTGCTGTCCTGGTAACAACGCACTCCTGACCTCCAGTTGGCGGTATTAGACAGATATATCTCAAACCCGGCTAGACGCTTTAGAAAGCCGTCGGCTGTAATGTAAGAATATTATTAATTACAGTTATATCATATATACAGAATTAATATTATTCAAGTGTGCCCATGTATTAAAAGCCTAGAAGAATAATAGCCACTAATAGAAACTAGTGTCAAGTCGGAGAAATAGTAATTAGGGGGCTATTAGGGGGTAAAATGGATAGTCAAACTCTACTTTACCACAACCTTACAAAACAATTATCAATATTTCTAAGTAACCTATTTCCTAACTCCCAATGGTCTTTAAAATGCATTATGTTTTATTAGTTGACACATTTCTTGACAATAATAAAACTATCAACATACCAAGTGTTTGATATCAACACTATTGTGCAATATTTATTCATACGTAAGAAGTTTAAATTTTAAAAATCCAAACGGCTAAGGAGGTAGTTATGTAGTGGTCTGCGGAGGAAATTACTAAATTTCACACCAAAGTATTCAGATAGCTCTGCAAAATTTAGAATAAGCATTTTGATACGCCAATCACAACAATCGCCAGAATGTGACCCCTAGAACGATAGTTGCAAACATGATTAGTAATACTACACGAGCTAAATTGTGTTTTTCGCGTTAATAGAAACTCCGTTTTAAATCATATCAAGTCTGTACATGTAATTGCATACTCAGTCTATTTAGAGAAGTTAATTAAAATGACCTTTTATACTATTGTTATTTATTAATATTATGAAAAATATTTAGCAAAATAAGACATTTTTCATTCCATTTTCTCCCTTATATATCTTTATATGTTCAAACCTTTATTGGATACCATTTCCACAAAACCTCAGCTTATTTGTAAAGCAGCAGTTGTATGTTGTATCTGTAATAATCTCTTGAGGGTTAATGTAAAAATACATTTTAGCGGATAATGTAAATAGACACCGGTACTTACTTCTATATATGATATGCACGGTTTCTATGATGGACTGTTGTTGTAGGTCTACCTGCCACCAGGCCTCTGTATTAAGGAAATCCGTGTGTGAACAGCAGTTTGACCCTAAGTTTTGTAACGTACATCCGTCTATGGCCTTTGAGCTGCCATAGTTGTTATAGGTTGAACTCTGGCTTGTGATTTTACCCTTGGCAAGGTCTTCTGAAACAGTAATCTAATCTAATTCAACAGGGTAATTAACACTGTATATGGCACATTGTTCCTGTTTATGCTACATATTTATGTAACTACTGAATTAGAGTTTATTTATAAAGAATTATTTTTGTCAACAAGTACCTACCCTAATAAATAACACGTTCAGTTTGAAATATAGGCTTAAAATAAACAGACAATAACCAATACTCAACTCGGAGATAGATAAAACAATGACAGTAGCTTCCAAAGGTGTATAAACGTATATGTGATATCACTACAAACAGAATAACAAGCTGTTTTGTATTACTGCAGTATAGTATACTGATACCTAATGCGTTTGGGTGAAGGTTTTATAGTTATAGAGATAACATTATAAAATTGAAGCATGAAATTGTAATAGCTAACATAAACAAACCCGTTTTATCCCAAGTACTTTCGCATCTGTTTCTCATGCATTTCTCTCAGTGTCAACATTAATAGAAGGCGTCTTTAGTCACAAACGCATAATCGCAATAGCTCATGTATCTTAGATCTAGCATAGAATACTGGATAATGACAGATATTTTGTCTTTCGATTTAAGAATACATGTTATAGAATATAAAGTTATACATGCTTGATCACTGTCAACATTACTTGTACCTCTCCAATTTTATTTGTTGCTCGTTTTCTTCACCGTTGCAAAATTAAACCATTTTTTTTTAATTTGCCATATTTTTGCTATGTTATATTTCATGGATCTGTCTTGCTATTACTCACAAAGGATAAAATAAACGCATTTGTGTTGATACCCACTGTTATACTATCTATATAGGTTATAAAATCGATTTTGTTTATTTGATTGCATTTAATCATTTTTAAAGTACAACATGTTATATACAGTAGCATATGAAGGTTGATGTCTGTGGTATACTTCCTATAGAATAACCTCATTCGCTTATAGGACAAAATTGTATTATTATGTAATAATGTATTCTACATATATATTGTTTTTATCTAACATGATGATTTTAACGAATACTTATAGACAGTTTTGATGTCTGTAATAAAATGCACACAAAAGTTATTTCAATGTGAAGTTTATCTTTTCTGTTTTTTTTTCTTTTGTGTTCTATCCTATGAAGATTATTGATTCATTACATCATAGCATTCCCAGATGTCTTTACTTATGTGTAGATTTTGATTAAAGTTACACTATACGTAACGAACAGCAATACGTCAAGTTAGGTTCGATACCGATACTGTTAGTATTTGTAGATGTAGTTGATAGTGACGTTTGTTACCATAGGAAAGTCGGAAAGTTTATGACCCGTCCTCGAAAGATTTCGAAGAAACGTTACATAGTGACGTATGGTGTTCTCGGCAACGACGTTACGATGTCTGCTTACTTCGGCTTGTTTGAAAATTGGGAGCACTTAGCGTATTCAATATTTTATTTGTTTTTTTAATCGAACGTTTTGAAATCGTTATATATCATCTTGACATCGATTTAGTCCTGTCTCTGCATCATCTGCATCGGGATTTTTTTTCACAATTATTATAAATCATAGAAAAAAATCAGACAGATACGGATATTTAGACTTTGAAGTAACTTTTTTGTGTGCAGGTATATGTAGAGGATATTCTTTGTTTCTTGATGAATACCACTTATATTTCATCGAGTGAGATGGAATCTAATATATTTTTCACGGGTGTGAAGCACGCTTCGATTCACAGAAGACCACCAGTACTAGATCTGGCAAAGGTCAAACCGTTGACCATGACCACGTCTCCAGCTGTGAGTCTTCACACCTGTGTTTTACGATCTTAATCCCCTACACTCGTCGTCTCTCGCCGGGTGGTGGTCGGTGTAAACACCCGAGTTAAACCACTGGCTGTACTAATCGCATTCACTCGTATGACACTTGTAACTCCGAGAATGATCGAGAACTAAACCACCTGAAACGTTATGTATATTATGCAAAATTTAACATGCATAGCTACTGTTGGAATTTAAGTTAGGTCCCCCTTATTATCATCCGTGTGTGTACCACAGTTTGACCCTAAGTTCTGTGACGTATATCTATGGCCTTAGAGCTGTCATATTTGTTATAGGTAGAACTTTGGCTTATGGGTTTATCATTTGAAAGGTTTTCTGAAACAGCAATTTAATTCAATGTTTATGTATAATATGGTATTTGTTCTACATATAATAAATCTTTATATAATTACTGGATACTACTCATTTGTGTATCGTTATCATTTTTAGTTTTATGACTAATATATTATCAACAATTTCATATATTGGTGAATAAAATATTGACCACGGCCTTGAGAATAACATTGACATGGTTGACACCAACACGTTTCCCGGGAAAATAATCTTCACTGTTGGCATATAAAAACTGTAAATGACTCCCCAGAGAATTAAAACATGGCGAGGAACTATTCTACAGTGTTCGTCTGTATTTTATTCTGTTACCATCTTACAGACATTTGCAATACATACACTGTACGGCCCATTTATCTATCTGGCCATGATTAATGCAATTAGTCATGATTCTGTCACCTACGTCGACCTATCTTAAGTTGAGAATTTTTGACCTTTGGATTAAAATTTGGTCCTTTTTATTTGTCTATACATCCTAAGAGATTGCTTGGAAAAGGGAAATAAATCTGATACATTAGACTATTGATCAATTCTTTTATAATTCAGGAAAAATAATCAATCCACAAGGTATACTAATAAACATGTGTGCTGCATGGTATATGATCATTTTTATATTAAAAATATATAATTTTTTTTTTAATTTTGTTAATTTAATTATTTTTACTTAATCTGATTTTCTTTAGACCGAATTTTATACCTCTATTTAACAAATCCGAGAATGACTTGAAAAATCTACGTGATCGTGGCGTCAAAATATCAATAGTGACGTTGCGTATTGGCGTGAACCGCGGATCTACACAAATCGAAAGCAAAATTCTATGCTTCTATGTTTCAGCATGTGTGTATTTTAGAGGTAAACTATATATGGTATAGGATAAATAACATGAAAGCATATGATGTAAAATGTCACAAAAAAAAAAAAAAAAAAAAAAAAAAAAATCGTGCGAAGAACGATATGTACATGTAATTAATTATATGCACTACTTGCTATTTGTAATGTAAACTATTATTTATAAGTAGTTTCAATGTCCTTGTAATTGAAACAATAAGGAAGTGTGAAAATGATCTTGGCAGGTACCTACTTTATATCTTAAGATAATGAAATGTTGTAATCGGGTGGTATGGTGGTTAAGCCACCCTATTTTCACCTAGTCGGCCGGGATTCGATTCCCGGCACGGACATTAACAGATCACTGCTCGATCACCTTTACATGTATTTTCTCCAGAAATTTCGGTCCGAGTTCCTCCCACTGAAAGACTCGCTTATATCCTCGCTATCGGAAATTGATTTGTATAAGTCTGTACATGTTTCGCATTTTATTTAAATAAACAATGCTTATATGAATATGTATCATTCAATCCATTACGTCGTTTAAACGTTATATACTACAACACTTAATAATTGAAATGTAATCGACATTAAATATGCTCAACCGCTGACAAACGGTATTTTTTCACTATCAAAAGCATGAACAGACGATTTAGTCTTTTTCTTTAGTTAAAAAAATTACTTACTTTACATCATTACCACCATTGAAAAGTTTGAGCTTCTAATTTTACTTTAAATCAAAAATATAAATTTAAAAAAAATAATTGCATCCCGAAAAAATTCAATGTCACTATATCCTATATGGAATGAAATACTGATTGCGGATGCACCAAAGGCAAAATTAATTATTTTATTACATTTTTGGTGCTAATTAGACATGTATATACACAATTAAACACACATTACTGTCCAAATGATGAATATCATTTATACTCTATCGGCGATGGAGCATCTCTAAGGTTATATGTGCTGTAACTAGGCAAAATAGTTGACTTGCAATATTTAATTTAGCTTTCTATTGAAAGCCATCAGGCTTTTTGTATAACCTGTAAAAACCATTCAAATAGACAGACAGTCATAAACATTAGTTACATAACATAATTTATGCACCGTGAAAAATTGTTTTTATATCTTAGGTATGTTCAGATGTTAACACACCTTTGAATTCACTTTCCAGTTACTTGTTACACTGTGAAAATGTGGAACGAAATTGTAGACCACATCCTGGTTTCATGGTCTGACCCTATGTTATTAATGTAGATGTAAATAGAAATCATTTTCAGCTCGCATTTATACTTGTTAAATTAAAACCTATACATTGTAAGTATTGTAATTCTTACAATAATGGTAATTTTTGGTGGTGAATAACATATCAAAAGCTCTTCTTGCTTCGTAAGTATTACGGATAACTTTAAAGAGTTTGCAATTTTTTTATTTATATATACAGCTCTATATATCATACTAACATTTAAATGTGTCACATCCTTTAAAATCATCAGAGCATAACGTTAACAATATTCAGTCGGAGTAATAGCTCTATCAATAACTTGTACATTGTGATTGACTGGAACATTGTATCAACCTACCTCATACGTTTCCCTGATCTACTTTCAAATCAGAGTTCCTTTTTACGTCTAGATGTCCTGTCACAAAAACATCAATGCTAAAGATACTATTTTTATCTGCATTTTTACGATATCGATACAAACATTTGCTTATACGATAATACTCCAAAGACATCATCTTTGTTTACTTACGTGACGCCCTCACGGCTGTGAAGATGAACAGTAGTGACCAGATGACCAGTAGATAGGACATGATAAACGCAATATCCATATCCGACAAGCAACATCACCGGTTATGATATAAACCAGGAAGTTCATGGGGCCCAGAAACCGGTTTATACAGATATGAATCGCGTAAAAATGTTCACGGGTAGGCCTGTCATGTTTACACAAAGGGTATACCTGCTTCATAATCACATTGTAATACACTAGTCTGCAGTTCTGATGTATGATAATTAAAATAGATGTGGGAAAAGGTGTACTGTTTTCGTGTGGCGCCATGTGCGTTCTGTACGTGGTTGTTTGACATGGAGAAATTTCACACTAATTAAGTTAAATGTTACAAATGACACATCGTTAAAGCTTGTGTTTTGTTATTAAGGCTCCGTATACATGTATACATACGATGGTTCATAAAATCGAATAAGAGCGAGGTAGCAGATGATTTGTCATTAAAATGATGCTACTAATGAAATATAAAATGTACTTAATACTGAACATAAAGAAGACGGAAACTACGACATCTTCATGCTATTGTTGCTTCACATTTTTATGCAGATAATCTAGCTGGTTTTAATTCGTTTAAGTATACGACAGTGGTCTAAATGCTATTAGGATAAGCAACGTCTCAATTTACAAATCGTATCTGTTCATAAAAGATATCAATAAGATATATTCAAACTGGTTTAACCTAGAATTAAAATGAACTTTATCTAGTTATGTAGTCAGTATTTTCCCAACCCATATACTCAACATTTTCTCAGCCTTTACTTCACAGGACTTTCTCTGACCTCAAAAAAGGGTATTCTCAATTTTCTTTTGTCAACCTAGATAAGAGAAACCGATGTAAGATACACAATATACAATGACGTCATAACGACGGTGACTATACACTTAAATGACGTCATAACATCCTTGACAATTAATATAAGAAAAAAATGAAAATGAAGTCCTTCACACCCTTTGAAAAACTGAAAAAACAGGTATCCCAACACTCGTATTAAATGTTTTGATCGATCAGCAACAGACATGCCTCGTGTTGATCAGCCACGGTATTAAATTTCCCCATAAACATTTGCATGGCCATGCACTCATGAACTGTGGTGTACTTGCATTCCATTTTAAAATCAGTCAGTGAATTATTGAAGTAGATAGAATCGAAAAACTTGCAGACACAACACTGTAAAAATCTTCTGATTACTTAAATGGCTTGATTTTATAATCATATAACAAGTTTGAAATGTAAATAGTGTTTCAACTTGAGCCAGCTACAATGAATCAAAGTAAATTATAACCAATTTACAAAATGTGCTTGATATTGCGCGAAATTGTTGATGTCGAAACCGACAAAACGAGCGTTGATATGATGCACTACAATGGCGGTGTATACTTATCAATTTTTATATTATGCTGTACATTTAAATGCAATTCCTTAGATATTATGAGCTATTAACTCAAACTTATGTAAGAACCAGGAAGTTCAAAAGACCTCGTAATATATTAACAAGTGTATTTACGTATTTGATTTCTGTTTTGAAAAATGGATTAAGAAGGTGCATTAAGGTTTGGTGCATTTTCAGCCTACGTATTTATCAAGTTCTTGAAAATGTATACCACAATGTTATTGTTGGATTGCATAATGATTTAAGTGTTCGTAAATTAATAAAGGCATGTATAAATAGTTTTACTTACTACAGAGGTAGAGCACTACATTTACACTTCTATCTCTGATACATTTTAGACAGTTTTGTCATATTCGATTGAAGGGTAATCTTAAAATTATTATTTCAAAATTCAACCATTTTTATTATTTGAGAGAAACACATTAAAATAGTATGGCCAATTATGTTAATATTTGCCAATAAGCCTTTTCAACTCATCAAATTCTCAATAGCATTTTACTTTAATAAAATTAATAGCACTTGGCATTTCGTTGTTATTTAGAATCATTCTATATAATCAATACACTTTTGTCATGTAGTATACATGCTTAATATTTACTGTAAATGAGTTATTTATATCTTAACGTTTATTTTTAGCGCTTTTCGCACAGTCTTTGAAGTACTAATTCATGTGCAGCACTAAATTCTGTGAAGGGGCATTTCTGTTATTGCACCACCGAATTTCGCTAATATATACAGTATAACATTTTCATATTTTCATTATCCCATTTGTGCTAAAATTTGATTTCGTATGTTTTATTAGTTTAATGTCCTATCAACAACCAGGATAATTTAATGACGTGCCGGGTTTGTTGGAGGAGGAATGTTGGAGCACCCGGAGAAAAAAACAAAAAAACATGCGACCCAGTGGTTGAGAGTTTGTGGTGGTATGTCGGTACATCTGAACCACTCGGCCACCGCACCCCCTGGCATTTTGCTAAAATTTGACTGCGCTGAAATGTGAAACAAGTTTAATAAGTAGATATCATTTTATTTATCATAGTTGGAATTTGCATATTGATTTTTGTATCAAAACAATAACGTGCACCTTTAACAATTATTGGATTTGATATTTAACTTAGTGACGTAGTAGCAAGTCGCAGTTGAGTTCACACAGTGTCAAAATGTGATCAGCTGAATCAGGTAAATAGGGTTGTCATGTCTAGACAGTTTGACCTAGATTGCATATGTGTAATTTAGTTTTACGAAATTGAACGTACATCCTGTGAATATTTGTAACAGAAGAATTGAACTGAAAGACATATCAATGACTGATACTGCGTAGATAATGTTTGACAAATCCTATTAACATGTGATCAGCTTATAAGCTATTGATCTAGCTGTTCCTGGCCTCATCATTTCTTTCGACATTCCGTTCAGCATTTTATTGTTTGAGTTGTTTGTCCCTAACAATGTCTATATCCCTCCCAATATCCATGGAAATTCCTGTTTATTCCAGCTCTGATCTTTTTGCAGTGCGTTTCTGTGATATTTCTTAGCATGCAACTGTTTCAAAGACTTGCTTGTACCAATTTACAAGATGGTTTAAAACAATATTAATTTGTTAAAAACATGTTGACAATTCAATTTTAGTTAACAAAAGCTGTCAAGATATGACAATCTGAAAATGTCTGTTGAGTAATTGAAATGTGTGGTTTTGTTGCTGAAATTAAACAAAAAATGCAATAATTGAACTATTCTGTTAATTGTGATGGTTTGATTAAATCAATTCACTTATCTACACGGGATACCAATCAGTAAATGAGCGTCATATGACGTTAACATACAACGCCAAAATGGTTGGTATTCCAATTCCAATACATCTAGGAAACACTTACCATACTACCTGCAATGTACCTGAAGTTGCGTCGTGCTCGTTAAGCAACATAAAGTACACCAATTATCTGCACTATTGTCGCGTTATGGCGATAGCGAGAACGATAAAATCACTATCACTGCTTCGTGCTATTATCCGGCGACCTCCAGCCAATATACCTGCTGTCATGATCTGTAAAGCTATCCGGGTATTTGCTTCATCATGAGTGCAATGATCCAAAACGGCTGTGTTCAAACCAAGCTGACGAACTTACACATGTGACAAATTTAGTTGTGTGAGCTCTTTATCTTAAATGAAATACGTTGTAACTGTGATTCCCCACTGATTTAGAGTATACACCACACAATGTCAACACAGTCATTACTATCTATTCACGAAATAATGTATGGTATGTTTTAAAATGCTGTCACACGCTATAATCTGCACTGATATATTTACAATTCTGTGGCCATTTTTAAAATTCCGTGCATTTTCGTTTAAGTATGAGATCTCGAGTATGACTTTGGGTATATTATCTATTGTCCTATGGTGCCTCCATGCCAGCATTATTTTTAAGCATTGATGCCCCTATTTTGCAATTTCGTCGGGATTTGAAACAGAAATGTTTGCAAACAGTGTTTTTCTTTTTTCTGAAACCAAAATGAGCACCCAGTTTTTCGAGTAAGCTGATTCTAATTTTACTAAAGTTGTATTAAGCATAGTTGTAAAATCCAGACCAATATTAAAACACTATAATAATTTGTATAATTTCCTTTCTAAATTACTGGAATAATACTCTCAACAATATTGGCCTCACCTCATTCCATCATCCACAAATATTTGCGTCAGGCATGATCTAATATTTAGACAAAACATCTTCTCTGAATTTACTTGTAGTTTATATTTTTTGGTATAACTTTTACATTGGTCTTCACATCTGACAGCAATATGGTGTATCCCTCATCATTAACATTGCGCCGAAGTTTCATTTTTATAAGTCACGGAATATCTACAAGCAGTTATTAATCAGGAATCGGCGAGACTTTTGATATATTTCGAGCATACGTATCTCCTGTACAGGGTATGGCTCATGTGACCACTGAAGCTCTTTAAACAAGAACAAAACTGCATCTACCACACAGTGAAGTGAATAGTAATAGTGAATAATTTGTACATCCTTCTGAAACATACGTAGATCATAAAGAAATCAGTCAGTATAAAAGAAACGGAAAGAATGTCACGTAATCTATTATAAAATCATATGCATTTTTTCAAGATTTTTTTTCGATCAAATTCTCCAATCTTGATACGGATTTCAGATTCTGCAGTAAAACAAAAATGCATTTAACAAACTATCAGAAGCTAAATACATGTAGATTATTGTATTAAGCAGTCTATCTAGCTTCTGATGTTTTGTTAAATACATTATTTAAACACGTATATTGGTTACTTTATTGACGATGTATACAAGTTCCGATGCTAAAGCGTCCATTTCCTGTCTTTGGGAACCATTGCTTAAGGTAATACAAAGGAACAAAACATGTTATTTGCATGATTATATTTAAATATATGTCATAGGGAAATGTTTCTAAGCGTTTAAGAAACTTAAAAGATATCCAATTTTCAAATCAAATTTGATTAGAACGCATGTCATGTTGAATTAATATCAGGCTTCCGTTTAACTCATGGTATGTTTACAATAAAATTTATACGCTACTGTACAAGTACATAATTACTTGGCATATTCGCATATCTGATATATATATAGGATACTAAATGAGTGCTCAGTTATATATGTGATTTTATTACATAATCCGTCTTATGTCCGGTGATTTAGCGTATGTAATACATTTGTTCCGTGTATTGTGTATGTTTGCATATGTTAATAGTCAAGTGTAATATTACCTGAAACGTTTTTTTTTTTGTGCCATAAAGAAAACCCAAAATTTCATATGGAATTACACAGATTTAAGATACCATGTGATAAAAATGTAGATGTTACTTAACACATAATGACTTGGACTATCCTTTTAATCATCACACAAAACACACTAGTAACATGTTGCTAAGAATAAACAGCGTTATAATTTCGATTATAATGATTTTTTGTTGTTGTTTACTGTTTGTTTATTTCATGTGAATCATTTGTTTGATGTTATGTTGCTTGATTAAACTGTTCCCCTATCCTTGTATAGTGTCGTAGATGTTTTTGGCGCTATCAACTTTTGTCTCTTTCAGTTCCTCGTAGTTGCGACTGTCATCATTGGAACCTATAAAACATTACAACAATAATAACAAGATAGTTACTGTAATCAAACTTTTTTTCGCGTGCGATTTATTTTCGCGAATTTTGCGATTAAAGCAAATTTGCGAAAATGTATCTCCACGAAATCAATATATTCAACAATTTTTGTACAGTTGAGTTTAAAGGTATTTGCATTCAATTTAAAATCTGCAAAACTGAATCGTCGTAAAGTTGCATTGAAGCGGAAATCGCGAAATTTAGCAGCCACCAAAAGAAAGTTGATTAACAGTACTTCATTCACGCATTACCTATTATAAAGATGTTAACTAGCACTTGGAGTTAAGGAGAAAATAGAAATGTTTTTAGATTATCTCAACAATCTTGGAGCTTTCTATCAGGTATAATTAGTAAAGTATAGTGAATTGCAGTGGCATTGGTAACATATGACGACAAAGCGTTGAACTTGTTTCTTATCGTTGATATTTTGTATTCAGGTTTAACAAGTAAACCTCTTTGATATAACCACATTAATTTGAACCAATGTGAATAGTACTTACGGGCTGAAGGTATTTCATATGTTTCTGACATTTTGGGGGGAGTTTTGGACTTCTTTCTGAAACTGGAATAGTTTTAATGATGTCATCACTCACAAATATAAATGTAATAGTAATTGCAGTTATTCTTCGTATGTAATTCAATTTTATGTGTGACATTAATTTGCATTGGTTGCATTGAGATTATTTTTGCATGGTCTGAAATAAATGTAGCTCGCGCACTCTGATGTCACACGCGAAAAACCTTTTCACGGGAAGTTTCAAAAGCGGCACAGTCATTGGCTAAACTAAACTACGAAAATATCAATGCGCCAAACCGAATGTTTCTTTAATTAGAAATACGTAAAGGCAGTCAGCACAATGCCTAAGTAGTATATCACTGGGATGTTCAAATTAAATTATAAACATCAATATCAGTAATAATGATTATAACTGAAGGATATCCTTGAAAAATGTCACAATTGTCTCAAATGTAACATTGAATTGTTGTTGCATTAATTTTGATAATTTAACCGACATTCACAATTGATATAAATTAATTATTTTGGAAAATGCAAAATAATCCGATATCAACTTACAAATGTCTTAGATAAAAGACAACGAATCCAATATTACAGCAAATTGAAATGCCCAGAAGTGTTCCAAAAACTGCGATTATTGTAGCAGTCTTAGCATCCTGTTAAATGGAATTGATAACTTATAGTTCAGTGGCTACCGTTAAATTTGTTACATTACACATTTAGATTCCTATCATAAAGGAATTGCTTTGAAATAATATCCCATCTAAGCATTCAATACATATTTCTCACAGTATATTTATAAATACTTATTTCTTCATAAGTATTGATATTCAAATACAGTTTATATTTTAAATGAATGTCAAACAGATATCAAAATATCTTACGAGTGATACTCACACGAAGCATGTTTTATGCATTTTGGTGACTGCTTTTTCGATATGCATTTAAAGATAATAAGTTTGTCACACTTACCAAAACCGCTTCATTTTGCTTTTCTGTAGATTGTTCTGGGTAAATAAAATAAATGCTTTAACAACCTTTGGCTGTAAAATTCTCATACCACATTTCATATTTCTTCTCATATTGTTTTGTTCTCTGTTCTACATTCAACCTCCTATTTATCAAGCAACGGTTAACACATTTTCTATTAATTCTTCAATTTACAACGTAACATTCTCTTAGCGTGAACATCGATTCATCGTCGGAAACGAAATATACCTTGCAAGGGTTACTTGGAATTTAAATATTATGCTAGTTCCCCAAAGTCATGATGAAAACAGGACTGTTGATTTTAGCGATAATGAAAATGAATGTTTAAGTTTAAGGAGTAAAACTTCGTATAGCATTCGACTAGTTCGAAGGAGAAGACAACATGATTGTTATAATTAAGTGGATTACCTGTATCAGCTCAGTCTTTAAGTGAAGTTTTCTGTATATCATTATGCATAGCTTTCAAAGGAATAAAATGTATCAACACTACATCTTTAAATATTTAATAGATATTGTAGTTTATTGTAGAATATGCACTTGGTTAAAACGTTTCTGGGATAGAGGTAATTTTGAAGTTAATGGAAAACTATATTTCATTTGAAAGTTCGTTCAAACCATTAGGAGTTCATGGTCGCTAATTATATTCGCTTCATATAAACAAATATATTGTATAATTTACCGTTTAACGTCATATGTTTCTACGCTTTCAAAGATTTTTCGTCTTTGAGTGCACACCTCATGCAGTGAGTATGCTCGCACTTGAACTAGCGGCGCGAACGTAATACCCCTAAAACACACACACACACACAAAAACAAGAAAAACAAAACAGACAGAATGTTAAGGTTTTATCACCTGATAAAATTTGTGATAATTGGTGATGCCTCACATAATAGATGTACTTGAATAAGCTAAGTTGACAAAAATGGACATTCATCAGGACTAACATTAACGTACAATTTTTTTACTGTTTTAAAATATTGTATAGTTTGTAAATTTTGCACATTATAACAAAATGTACATTTCATTATAACAAGCCCACAGGGTTCGTAACATATTTCTGTCACTATTTTGCCATGCAAATGGTGGTTGTAACTTTCGACATTCTCATATGATCAAATTGGTATGGTATTATTAATATCTAATATCAGTGATATTGTTGACGTTCTGTTTCTATACACAACACGATATTTGTTTTGACGGAGCTAAATCAATATACTTTATTCAACTTCATTCGAACCTCAAAGTTAAGAGAAAAATATATTCAATAAAGTTAAGCAATAATAAACTGCGACAATATACGACACATTTTTTTTATTAAATTATTGAAATCGTTAGAATTTCAAATTGATATAGTATGCTCTTTAAAGGGACACTTCAGTCCAAGAGTACATTAAAATTTGTATCGGAAACAAACCAGTTACTGTGATATGCCAGAAAAGCCAACTGTACTGAAATGTATGCGAAATGTTCAAACTCGCTTACTGTCCGCCATTACACATAGTGGTCGGATGTCTTGTTTGTCGAACCCTGGCCCTTGCCAGTGTAATAAAGAAATGTTTGTCTTGAACTACTCAAATCGCTCTTACATTAGTGTGTTTACCTTATTAAATACATGTCCTTGTCTAAAAATAATGCCATCAACTCCGCAGTAATTATGTATTGCATTTGTTTAACGTTCGTGACTTTGGCTCGGGTGTTGGTACAGCATGCATGTTGTACTCGGTTAATGCTTAATTGTATTGATCAACGATTTGGAATTTCAACGGTACCAATCAAAATACGTAACTATGTCGTGGAATTTGTCAATATTTCTCGATATATATTGCATAAGGAATATAGAACAATACATTTATGTCATATTTTGCTTCGTAGTCATGTAACATAATTAGCCTCATTGAATTGTCCCTTTAACGTGTCCAATTTTATCCGATCATGGAACTCCATATTCATGAAAACGAAACTCATTGTATTTTCCGCCTAGCCTGCCGAATAGAATAAAGAAAAGAAGAACACATAATTTCGTCGTTCTAGTGTAGTATCAAAGTAAATCGTTCATATAATAAATATCTTCATTAGTTTACTAACCTGAACTTGTATCACTCGCACATTGGACTGCCTCATCGCAGGAATCCCCATGGTAATCAGGTTCACACGCTGTAATGCCAAATATTGTAATTTTATAAATAAAGAGAAAATATATCATTTCATGTAGTCAATCGGCTTTGGTCAGAACAATTATCAGTCATTTTTTTCAAACAGGTAGATATATATCCCTGTCAATTTAACTGACCATATATACCAGATGCATGGATATGATATTTCAGATAACCAAGAAACCAAGGTGACAAGAGTATGAATAGTGCCCTATCCGGGTCTAGATCTCACTATCTACAGCGCCCAATCGCCTAGTCAAATACACATGCCGCTAACACCACTGTGCCACACCCATTCACTTTCCCATATTTTTTTTTCATAAATAAACAGTATTTTGGTCCATAAAATAGTTTTCAATGAAATATAATTTTGAATATTTGATCTTGATAAACAAAATGGTATTCACATAACAAAATGCTTCAATTTGTATACTGTATTGCAAATTTTTATGCTTACCAATAAGTGGTCAAATATTGAATGAAACTGACTTTTTTCTTTCTTTTCGATGAGCAAAAATATATCTGAAAAAAACCCAATTACCTTCACAACGGCCGCTGTCCATATTACATATCTTGTTTTTACAGTTGTCGGGACAAGGCTGGTCACAGTGGTCACCATGGTAACCGATATCACATTCTAAAAGAAGCATACTGAATGTTAGCGAAGCAATACATGATGGCGCCTGTCGCTCATTCCGACATCTATTACAGTTACCTTAACTTATAACCAAATTCAACCCAAGCTGTGTGACTTCATCAACTGCAATAATACAGGGTTTCATCAAAATGTATAAATGCATTCCTGGACCAGAGTTACATGTATTTTCTTGAAATGTAATTTGCCAACAAATCAAAATTAGTAACAATGGTCTCTGTAAATGTCCTTTGGACCCCACATTCAATCAACAACTGTATATCCGCAAACGCAATCATTATTTGAAGTCATAACAAAATCCATCGATCGATCTTTTATCAAGTTATCCACTTCCCAAAATACAGACAACAGGATATTTGAAATTGGTTCAGATTATAGACATATTATCATCAAACGACGGAAATATTCATCATGTTTATAATACATGTAAGTATGACAAATTGTGAAAAACTTAAATCCTATCATTATTATTATAATACATCATACATACAAATGCACAACTTAAATCAAATTATATACATTTTAAAGAAACTGCATTGCCACTGTCAGTACTTTCGTTAAGTAAGCATATTTTATGGAATGTAACTCACGTGGACAGTTCCCCGACGTTTTATCACACGTGTTAGTACTACAACCAGTCGGACATGGTGTACAGGTAGGTCCGTAGTAGCCATCGTTACAGCCTGTCAACAAATATACTATAAAAGATAGAGAGTGGAGTGTATTGGTATTGAAAGAAAAATAACATTTTCACTGTCAAATAAGTTTGAAAGTACAAGTAAATTTAATTTCGGTGTAAATCTGTATTCATAATAAAGGTTAATTTCATTGTTTGTTTCGCTACATGGCGCAGTGATAGTCAACTACAGGGCGGTGATTAGGACGACGCCGAGAACTGTAAGACGATTATGATATTACCATTTGTTTCTAAGAAGTGATGATTAGTGAATAAATAACGGTAAGCGAATAAAATTTTTCAAGTTTACAAAATATTATTCATTTTACATTTATACATTTTAAATATCCACAACAATGGTATATACCTTTCTCGAAATTATGGGTTGCCATGGTAACAAACTAATCGCTTCTAATGGTTTGAACATAGATATGTAGATATATATTTTATGAATTTTGAATTGCCGAATACAATGTAAATACTTTCGAATAATACATGTATATTGCCATGGCATTAAAAGAGAGGCTTGGAAATATAAATACACTCATAATTTAAAGAGTATAACGAATACAATACCAGAATATCGTAGGCGCATAAGGGAGACTTATGTAATGATCCCACATTATTATTAGCACTTGGAAAAAATATCATTACCTTCACATAGGCCGGTTATCTGATTACACGTGTTGTTGCAGTTACCAGTACATATTAGGTCACATTCCAATCCATAGAAACCAGCGTTACATTCTGGAATGTACACATAGAATATTGAGCTTTGAACTTTTACTGCTATTTATAAGCATCGTTAAGAGTTAAGGCGATACTATATTAAGTAGAAGCATAAACATAAACACATAGGATTTTAAACTTTTTGATGGAAACCTCGAAAACAGATTGAGATAGCTACTTTAACTGGTTCTGATATATAGATTTAAGTCCACTTTTGACAACTTGAACGCTCATCACATATGATAAAATTGATCTTCCCCATGTTTCTCTTTGCATTATTTAGAACACGTAGTCAGTTTTAAACATATATTTTGCCTTGTGTTCCATTAGGAAGCATTGATTTTGATTTTGAAAATTCTCCAAAATTAATTTGATTTTTTTTCTGAAACGTAGTGTTATAATCTACATCAGTGGAACACATTGAGAAAACATGGGGAAATTATTTAATCTGGCTTTAGAATGTTTGCGGTGAAAACCGAGATGTGTTGTGAAGTTGAAGAATTTGTGTGAAAGTCGACTTTAAAAAAAAAATAAAAAAAAATCTGTGATCGTATTGAGTTTGGTCAAGCTTTTGGTCACTGTCAATATATTCTTACGGAGATGCATTTGTCCTGCTTGTCTTTTGTTAACGTGATATATATCAAGCACTTTAGGTCAGACAATTATTCACTATTTACATCATTATTTTCAAAAATGCCAACAATCTGAAATAAATAATCAATATGGCCATTAACTGTCTGATTGTCAGGAAGTTATAATTTCATACTGCCGTCCGTTAATTGAATATACCTAAATACAATTCTGGTGTTTTTAACGTTGAGATCAGAATGTAGTCGCCAAAACCCCGTTATAGGCAATCGCTATCATATTTTATGTTCCAGATATGTTGATATTATCGTTAATCACATTTTTATTTCCGAAAATAAACAAAATTTGCAATAAATACTTACCTAAACAGATACCTGACGTCTTGTCACACGTGTTTCCGTTACAGCCAGAAGAACAAAGTGTACAACTATGTCCGTAGTAACCGCTATTACAATCTGTAAGCATCATTAGTTCATAAGAATATTTTGAGTGCTTAATATACATATACATTGAATATCAAACCATTTAAACGATGATTGTGTTACTTTGACGCATAAAACAAAGCACATTCGCTGAGAGATATTGATATTTTTTTTAAAAATGTTTCTGATAAACTTGGGCTAAATACTCGTTGGATTTGCATTAATTCCTCTTTTGACAAGGCTAATCCCTTCTAATTGAATTGACATTTTGTCAAGTTTCTTTTATATGTTTTATCTATTACATTTTTTTTTTTTGGGGGGGTCAGTTTAACCCCATAAAATATTCGTATAGCCAGAACATGTTTAGAAAACACGAGCAAAATATTTAATCATGTTTTGGTATGCTCGCAATGAGAACCGAGAATTGTGTATTAATTGTGTGAAAGTCAACTTTGCCACGGAACTTTACTAAAGCTTATCGTACAGAGACTTGGTCATCTTTCTCCTATCTGTCTGTTGTTGAACGATTTTAACATGTAAAGGAGCAGTATACATTTATCTGTTTCTAATCGTTTAATTCCTTTTCTGTTAAGGATCAACATCTTTGAGGTTTCAGTATCATTTCAGTCTCGTAGGTCAACGGAGTTTTAATATTTTCAAATAAAATTCATCAATACTGTAACAAGTTGCCATTTGTAAATTCTGTGAAAAAATACACTTCTATTTGATGAAGCAGTTTTGAAAATGAGTATTTTTTCGCTTTGAGTAGAGCTAGTTTTTACCATTGTTTTCTTCAATTGTTTTTACTTAAATCATCACCTAACAACTACAATTTTAGCTGTATAGACGTAATTGTTGCTGTAAAACTTGATTATGAGCAATATAATAGTAATATTTAGCATTTATGTGGAGATGAAACACTTTTGTCACTTAATTTCAACATCTAAGGGTAATTTGAGTAATTCTTTACTCTAAAATATTGAAAAACGTCAAAAAATTAAATGGGGCAAAAAAGTAAGCAAACAGACCCCTAATTTTGTCTGCCTGATGTAGAAAGGGCAACCTTTTCGCCATTGACACGAGCAGATTTTCGAATGTTTAATACCACGACTGTTTCTATAAATAATGCAATATGACAACAATGGCTAAATATTATATAGTAGGTGTAGCATATCTTGCTATTTTGTGGGAAAACGAGAGTCTTACCAAACAAAACTACTATCTTGTTAAAGCAGACAATTGTGCTATAAATCCTGCTTACATTCATCTATATATCGAACAACTCATTAGGAAAAAATCATTTTAATATATGATGCATATGGTAAAAACGACAAAGTATACGTAATATCCAATATTTTGTCAAATAGATAGGTCACTTTGAGTGGCAATAGCTCAAAAACGAGCAAACGGAAATATGATTTTTCTTCCAATTTCTTTTATCGTCTGAACTCAAAGATCTATATGAGAAAAAAAATTAATACAGGGAACTTCTCAGAAGTGTACATCCTTTATCCCATGCTTATTTATAACACATTCAATTGCAGCATTGCGATACAAATTATACAATCAATACAAATATTGCATAAATATCAATTTCCAAAGATGGATATACTTGCTTGTGCAGTTACCGGAAGGACATACGTGGTCACCACAATTCAGTGGGCAATTGCAGAATGAACCGGAAAATCCGGATGAACAACCATCTGAAATATAAAAAAAATATCTGGTGATGTATTCTCTGTTTATCATGAAATTGTAATATATTTTTTTACTGTTGTTTGTAAATTGAATAGGCTAAAAACCGACATTTTCTTTTAGACAAAATAACATTTTGGGGCAATATCTAATATTAATATCTCCTCTTTATAGATTTTGAAATTAAAAGCCATCACATATTTCCGGAAATCAAACAAAATCGAAACAAGTACTTACTTGTACAAATACCTGACGATCTGTCACACGTGTTACCGTGACAGCCAGAAGGACAAGGTGTACAGGTAGGTCCGTAGTACCCGTTATTACAATCTAAAACACAAATCAAACAACAACTTGAAAGTGACCAGGTTGTGTTAAAATGTTTATTAAATGATCTAAGTGAACCCCAATATGAAATGTATAGTATGTGTAGAGAACAACGTCTTTTTATCCGTGAAGCATGAGTTGCAAGCAAGCATGAATGCTTCGCATAATCAATACTTTCATAGTTCTAAACTCAGGCAGTGTTTCTTTACATTCATTCTATGTGATTTATAAAACAATATTTTAAATAATAGATAGCAATCCATTCAAGTAACATACTTTAAACCTACCACCAATCGTAATTTGACTTCCATTTTCATTGGCATTGACCGTATACATAATAATGTCATAGTGACAATTGATTTGTCAATGTTTTAAAAGATTGTCAAATAAATTTTTAAAAATGTCCATATTAAGAACAATAAACAGATTGCCAATAGTCTGTTTAACCTCTCAAATTGCTTGTCATTATTTAACTGGTTTACATTATGTGACGTCACCAGGAAAACAGGAGCATAAAATTAGAAAATTATTCGGTTAAACAGCGTTTACGTAAACATTACCATTGATGCCTTTTACTAATTAACTACGTAGTCATACATTTATCTTTGATATTCCAGAGGCTACTATCACTGTCGTTATACCCTCCACTGGGCTATGTCATAGTAAATCTGAAGGTAGATCAAGAGAGCAAAAAGTGACTAATCACAAGTCTGCAGATATTTCATTTGAAAATCACAGAGAGCGAAGTTCAAATCCAATGCCATGCAACGTAACGTTTTATGATAGTTGTTGTCGGACACAAAGCCCTCAGGTTTGCTATACCAAGTCCAGGGGTGCATGTCATGAACGTGATAATAATACCTGGAATATCGAAGATTTCGTACAGTTTGCAACATTTTATCTTCCATTAATGATTGGATAAAACTGATTGCAATATATAATTAAAAAAATAACATAATATAAAGATAATAGTTAATGCTCAATTAAAAAAACACTATGGGATGACACATATATATCGCCAAATATTCGGACATTTAGAGTACCGAATACTCCAAAATATCAAGGATTCTCTTTTGCATGAAAACCGTTTATCTTTAGTTATGACATAGTTTTGCCTCACAACTAATACATTTGTCAGTTTCTTTAAGGTAGATAACAACATAGTATCCTGTTTTTTATGTGAAATCATTATGAGGATTTATATAGGGTTTGTGGCAATGTAGTATGAATGTAATACTCATCAGTTACATTATATCACATGTCATGTCTCGTTGCATATATAATTACTGTATTTGTTCATACCTAGCTACATAAACATACTCATTCATGGTCGTATTTTTGTTGACCACGTAAATTTGTCAACATAATCTTGAATTTACTGTTCACCAGACAATGGAAAGCTCAAGTTCATACTTATCAAACCAATTTCGATATATGTGCATGTAATAAAATAGACATGTATGCATTTTCAATAAATGTATCAATATACTTGAACATTGTCCTGTGGAACATTGGTGGTCACCACAATTTGTTGGACATCTGCAGAATACGCCTGAATATCCGGGTAAACAGCCATCTGAAATACACACACAATTATGGTAATCAAATTGTGAGGATTTGTGTGTTTTATAATATTGCTGTTTTCTGGGTTATCATCGTTTTTAAACAAAACTTAATATAGTGTTAACTTTTTATATCATATCAGAAGTGAAATACAATAGAAAATCTAGAAATAGTACATGAATGACCGAAGCTCTGACATAAAGTATTGATTTACTTAGTTTAACGATAGACGCGTGGTATGATCAGATTTGTTTTCCTATTTTAAATGTTTTTTTTTCTATCTTGAATGTAAAACTTTCTTACCATGGCAATGATAAAATATTGCGATTAAAATTTCTCCTCTCTGTTCATGATATAACATAATATTTATATGCAGATCGATGTTGACGTATAAAGCCCTAATCAATTCGATTACATGGTAGAGGATCTTTCTTTTACAAGTCGTAAAAGGCTTTAAACCTGGTAATAATTGGGTTTCAAATGGTGTTTTATCATATTTGTCAGTATGCAAATTTCAAATTAATCAATTAATTATAGGTCAGAGTTATTAATTATAGGGTATCGCAATTCATATATTAGTATTCTATCTATCATACGGGTACATGTAAAAGTGCGAAACAAAAGCAAAACCAAGCGAAAAAAATAGACGAAACAAAAGGAAATCCTTACAAACCTTACAAATATCCATAGATTTCTACGCGCAGTATTACATCCATTTTTATCATTTTCCAGTCATTTATGTACACGTGAACCCTAATTAAATAAAGTTAGTGTCAAATGTATAAAGCAAAACCTGACGATATTAGATAAATCGACAACACAGTTATAATTTGTTTGAATAGTGCTTAATGATGGAGGGTTCTATAAAACAATATTTGTTTAGCAAAATATTGCATCATTTTTATACGTATTTATTTACTCTTCGTTCTCCATATTAATCAGTTTCTATTTTTTGCAATTTGAAATATTATTTACACTTGCATTATTACAGGCAACAGTAACACAGAACACCAATTAGAAAATAATTTGATATATTATATTTAGTTTAGTTTTAGTTGTCGTATAACCGATTGTTCTCTAGCATGTTTGTCGCGTGACATCGTCTTGAGCTAATGCCATTTTAATTTTGTAAGCTGTTTCTTCAAAAGTCGTTTTACCAGAACAAGCTCCTGATGTACTATTACAGGTATTCCCCGCACAGTTTGTAGGGCATCGAACGCAACTGTTACTAATTTTGTAATATCCAGAGCCACAAGTATCTGAAACGAAATATTGAAACTAATCTGTATAACAGATACGTGTTTTCTCTCTATCCAAAACAATAAGCAACAATGATATTGAACTTCTAAATTGTGTATTGCACCGTGTGTTATGCCTGTTTAATGGTTTGAAAATTGAAATAAATTCACATCTATAAATTTACGAAAAACATTCATACCACACACCCCGGATGTGGGATGGCACAAATCATCAAGACAGTTTAGGCAGTCATCATTACAATGTCCATTTCCATACTTCCCAAGGATCACAGCCTTTAATATATAACATGAACATTCGAAATAAGAATAGGTTCAGATAGATAAGAAGAATAAAATGTGCACACCAAAGAATTTAACTGACCTCCTTTCTTTTGAACCCCTTAATTTATTATAGTTTTTACCTAAATGCATATCAATTTTATGTATATATTTTAATTATCTTTAAAGGTAGAAGGTGTCATCTGGATTCGTTGGAGGACACGTTCCTTTATTTATCTATTTGTTTATTGTTAAAATATACATTAACCACGAATAATAATACATGAGATACATAATTATGTCACCCTTTTTTCGCGAAGGTCGATTGGAGATGCATTGAGGAAGTATAAGTTCAATGCATTTCTATTTTTATGATAACGCGGGCTCCATTGAGAAAAAAAAGTTTCAAAATACATTTTTGTTTAGAAAAAATGATCAGCAAAAATACCTACTCAAATTTAAATCACCTTCATTTAATAACACTTTTTTCCCCGAATTTCGCTCTGAAAATGCTATATTGGTAAATTCGATGTTATCCCTTTATGTTAAATTTTTATGTTTTTCATTTATTCTTTTTTCAGGTTATATTTGAATTTTTGATTTATATGTATGATACATCATACAATTATAAATTACATTTTAACTTTTTTTCTTAAAATAATTGGTAAGCTTAAAAAAAGGGTTTTAACGATCTTGCGCTGTGGAATTTAAATCGCATTTCGCGATCAAAGTAATGTCACGAAAAGTCTGTACTCTTTAATATTGTTTACATTAAGAGTCAATCACTAATTATTTTATTTATTTTTGTTTTTTTGTTTTTTGTTTTTTGCAAATCCCCACTGTCTCAAGGCTTTTCTTTATATTTCCATTTTGGAAAATTGGTTTTAAAGAAAACCAAGCCAAAATAGCAGACTCTTTTGCAATAATAAGGTTGCCATGAATTAATATGCAGGGGAGCTCAAGTTAACTATTCAAACAGGTGTGGATTAATCATGAAGTTACGCACAAGTTTTAATTTATATCAACCCACAAACATCTGTATTATTTTCTTTCAAACCATATATTTTTCGTACTTTTGAACATCAATCTGGCTACAAAGAAAAATAAATATATTAAATAAATCTATGGCTAGGATACATAATACAACTATGAAAATGACCGATTTTCCACATACATGATACGTTTGTCTGCCTGATTACAACGAACCGTCAGACATAGGGCAAACCATCTTTAATGTTGCCCATGTACCCTATTGACTGTTTATGCTTCATTATCAAACCGTCGAGGCTTTGACTTCCGTTGTCCGTATTAAATCACATATTTCAGGAGGGCAGAGTCTCTAGTGCATTGATTTACAAATAATGAAGGGATAAAAAGCGGATTATTGTGCTGTATTTTTATTGGCTAGTTAGGTTACCCTTGCTTTTTTTTCAAATAAAATCACTAGCAATCTGATAGTCTTTGACTTTTTTGGCTTCCTAGATCGCCCTTCCATTTCTTATTTATAGTGCTATGATTTGCTTACTCATATGACCCTATTTAACAAAGTCATTCATTTTGATTCATTACACAAGTGTAACATTACCACTTATCTGTGTTGTAAATGGTTCATTCAGGGGGAATAGTGTTCGCGTATACGCGTTTTACCTTTACATACATATAATTCATTTTACGTACCATTAACATACACCTCACATAATTCCAAAAATGCCCAAGTCGAGTACCACGTGTAGGTGTGTGTCCGGCGGTCAGAATAGATGGTCAAATACCGGGCGACACCTCGACATGGTACATTCTGATTTGCCGATACCAGTTCTAGACTAGCAGTGCTGTCCTGGTAACAACGCACTCCTGCACTCCAGTCGGGTTTGTTAGACAGATATATCTCAAACCCGGCTAGACGCTTTAGAAAGCCGTCGGCTGTAATGTAAGAAGTGTACCCATGTATTAAAAGCCGAGAAGAATAATAGACACTAATAGAAATTATGTCAAGTCGGAGACACAGTTATTAGGGGGTAAAATGGATGGTCAAACTCTACTTTTCCACAACTTTACAAAACAATTATAAATATTTCTAAGAAACCTATTTCCTAACTCCTAATAGTTTTTAAAAAGCATAATGTTTTATAAGTTGACAAATTTCTTGACAATAATAAATCGATCAACATACAAAATGTTTTATATCAACACTATTGTGCAATATTTATTCATACGTAAAATAAGTTTAT
>SAYR01018917.1:130603-150494 GCA_004382745.1 Argopecten irradians irradians
AATAACTTTATGTCGGGTGCTTTTCTATTACATCCCTACAGGTGTTCAGTCCAGTGGCACTCGTGGCATTGGAGAAGTCTGAGTATATTTGTATATATATCATCACAATTGTGGCTATAACAGTCACATTTCTATTTCAGAACAATATAAAATAACAGAGATTGACGAGAACCATTTCGACATAATTTATCAACGTTTTAATAAAATACATATATTAAAAAAGGGAACGGTTATTTTTAGAAATGAGAGTAAATCTAGGTCAGAAACGTTAAAAAACATAATTTCAAAATTATGTTTAATAAATAAGCGCCCTTAATGCGATGTCTTGGTCGAATTTTTTTTGTTCAGCTCCATTGAAACTGAAAAAGATGTTTTGTTTTCAAAATGGCGGCTATCGCGGCAACCTTAGTTTTTAACGTAGACAAATTAATACTTGGGTATTTGGGTGAATTTAGTATCATCCCAGTCAAAATTCACTTAAATTTGAGATATAAAGAGTAACAAAGACGATTAGTGTGGACATTCTACGGGCGGACATGACGGACGACGAAGGATCAAGCACGATAGACATACTTACACGATGCTGGTTCCGATACTTCTTGACTTTTTGTATCGGGCTTGTTATTGGGAGAAGGTTGGGAAAGTGTTGTTTCCAAATCGCCATCAAAGTGCGTACTCATCTTTCTATTAGGTTGTAACTTTCTCCTGCATATTGAAAAGATTTATGTTGGAATTGATCAGTACTACATTAATCATTACTACAAAAAAAGTAAAGATGTATTTCCTGATTGATCACTAGTGTTTTTTTTTATACAATCTATTCGCCAACGTACCTTCTTAACACAATTACCACCGTTGCTATAACGATACCAATGACTATTAATGCTCCCACGCCGGCTCCAGCGTATATACCGGCTTGACTTTCAGGCTCTGTTACCAAAGCTTTCCTTTCTGAACAAAAACATAAGTCACACGATATCTTAATGATATACTAATTATAAATCCCAGATCAAAGTTACATTGTAACATAAAAAAGAGATACAGTATTAGTAGTTGAATGTTGGTAAAAATATTTTAAGTTCTAAATGAAAATGAATAAAACGACATACCAATGCATTGACCATCCTGCATGTTGCAGATATTGTTTTTGCAGTTAATTGGACACTCCTGGTAACAAAAACTGCCATGAAAGCCGGGTTTACATTCTGTGATAACACAAATGAAACAAAATCGGTGAAAGTCACATAGAAATATTGTTGTTATTCAATGGTGCGGTTATAAGTAGAGCTAAAACGAGTTATGTTTAGAAATGAAACAGAAATGTCAATGCAATACAAAATCCTTCGTTCGTGATGCATTTGTTTATTTTATCTGATTACTGAATATGTCTGAATATGTCTGATTAAAGTCTTCCTAATGAAAACATAGATCAATAAAAATATACAGAAGTAACAGCGAACAAAGAAATTGGGTCTTACGAAAGGAAATCGCACACGAAAGCTTGATGTACAGTATATAGGTAGTGAAGTGGATAATTTATATTTGCTAATTCATGAAAATTACCACGCCATGCAATGTCCATCATGCATATGCTACTGTGACAGGTATATTGGCACACTTGCCTGCATGTGTCGCCATAGTAACCATGGTTACAATAGAAAAATAGAATAAAACATTGAATTTTTATTATTTGTTGTTCTCATTATGTTCGAGTTTATGCAAATTATTACAGAAACATCTTTATATACTGTTTAATCTCAACAACGTTAAAACAGAGACCCCCAAAAATGAGTAAATAATGTGAAACCGGCACCTGTTTTTTGTTCTTTTCTTTGAACAGAAATGTTATAATAACTTAGGCTGTGACATACCTTCACATTGACCGTCCATGTTACACGTGTTGCTCTCACAGTTACCAGGGCAAGGCTGGTCACAGTGGTTACCGTGGTAACCAATATTACATTCTAAAATGAAAAAAAAAGTATTGATATAAGCGGCCAAAATGCAATACAATTATGTCTATTGTCGAATTTTATTTTTCCATTGCATTCTTTTAATTAGTCCAGCATATGAGCATACCACATGCATGCATGTCTATAATATATCTCATTTTAACTTTTTTTTTAATTTCAACTTATTTAACAATTGAAAAACTAGAACAAACATGATTGTTTTAATCAATATCCAAAGAATGGAACTAGAAGTTAACAGCTTAAATCAAATTATATACATTTTAAAAAAACTATGAAGACAAACGTCACTACTTTCCTTAAGTAAGCATACGAGATAAAATGACACTTACGTAGACAGTTCCCCGAGGTTTTATCACACGTGTTAGTACTACAACCTATGGGACATGGTGTGCAGGAAGGCCCATAATATCCATCGTTGCAGTCTGTCAAGTTTAAAAGCATATTTGATTAATGGAATCTTTCCCTATTTAAAGAGTGTGACGACGACATCACAACCCGAGGGGTAATCCATGAACGTCCAACCCGAGGCTTACCGAGGGTTGGACATTTAGGAATTCGCCCGAGGGTTGTGATTTTGTTGTCACACCCTCATAGGTAGGGAATGATTCTTTTTCTCCCATATACAAAAGAAAAGGAAGATATATTAGCCTTAAAGAAGCATTTTCACCGCGACATGAGCATGGTTCCGTTATCTGCGCGTCAATATTGGTGAAGTCATCGACAAAGCACGACACGGTCACATCGCATGAAGTCATGACGTCACGCAATTGTCTTCAGGTTCAAAAGGTTAGCGCGCGCAATCTATCAATACCTAGGGGTTGACAAAGAATTTTCCCACCCTTCACTGATTTGTTACCGGTTTTAGCCGTGGGAGATTTCTTTGTCAACCCCTAGAGTACACATTGTTTTAAAAGAAGCAAAATTATGAGAATTTGATGATATCACACTTTAGAACTAGGGTAGATATATCTAGATCTACCGTCCGTGTTTACTGCCACGGCTACATTTAATGTATGTATGTACCACGCGTGTGCATTATCTCTCAAGTCACAGTTTTCCCGTTTGATAACCCGCCATGTTTTTAGTTTCTGTTTCCCAAGCATACGCACATTACTGCTTACGGACGGTAATTTATGCATTTTTTCAAGAAAGTGATTATTTATGTAGAATAAAAGGTGAGCCGATACAATTTTAAAACTTTATGAGCCTATCAAATAATTTACATTTTCTTTTTAAAATTAAAAGCGCAACGTTTTATTTTATAAATTTTGCAGTAGAGATATTTAGAAGACAATGGTACACGTTTTGAAATCATCTGTTACCATGGTAATAAGATAAAGGTATCTGATTGGTCAAAATATAAATATCTTCAGTTTTCAATGGAAATTGGTATGTACATGAGATTTTAAACCAGGGTAGTCCCACTGTGAGGGCGTTTTGAAAGAATAACGTAATGATCACACATTAGAATTAATACTTTACCTTCACACAGGCCGGTGTCCTGGCTACACGTGTTGTTGTTACAGTTACCAGGACATGTTAGGTCACAACGGTTTCCATAGAACCCAGCGGTACATTCTGGAATTTTAACATTATATAATGGAATCATGACATCGTTGTATCTAAATTATAACCATAAGAAAAAAGCAACTCTGAAATAAAAAAAATCCACTAAATATTGTCTTACTGATATATTTAACCTTAGTACATTATCATCTTCTCACTGAAGCATGTTGAACTTATATTTTGCCTTGTATTCCACTACTAATTTTTAGGGGCTAAATTTGATTGATTTTGAATATTTGCCATAATCGATTTCTTTTTTTCTGAAACTTGGTGAAGTTAAAATGTAAACTAACAGAATATATTAAAAATACGTATGGAAGTTGCGTAGCCCGGTATTAGTATGTTATGCGAATTTTGAGCATTTGTGTGAAATCAACTTTTTAACGAAGTCAAACAAATCAAATATGAATTATACTGAGACTTGCTGAAGTTTTTATAGTATACGTATGTAACCTTACTGAGACATTTTTGTCATGCTTGTTACATATTCCGTCTTTGCATATTACAGAGTTAGCTCCCTTGCGGGTAGGTATCGATTGTTACGTCATTATTTTGTGAGCGCAATTCACGTCGTTTTCTCCGAAACGTTTGACGTTACGCTCACAAACACATGACGTCACAATCAATACCTACCCGCAAGTGCAGATAACTCTGTAATATGCAAATTCGGAATTAAGCGGCATGGGCAATACAATTATTTAAGCGTGAGAACATATGACTGACCCTAAGTTCCCGTCCATGATAGCTTCATCAAATACGATAGTTTACAAGGTAAAGAGCGAAATCCTGATTGGTTAATATATAGATATCATATCCTCAGATTGCAATGAAAATTGGTATGTACATGTAAATATTTAAAACCAAGGTAGTACCACTGTGAGGGTTGTTCGGGAAGATTACGTAATGATCACACATTGGAGTTAATACTTGTTACAAATTATCATTACCTTCACACTGACCGGTGTCCTGGCTACACATATTGTTGCTACAGTTACCAGGACATATTTGGTCACAGCGACTTCCATGGAACCCAGCGTTACATTCTGGAACTTTAACATTTTATAATGGAATCATGGCATCTTTGTATCTAAATTATAACCACAAGAAAAAAGCCACGCTGAAATAAAAAAAAAACCTTCACTGACTATTGTTTTACCGATATATTTAACCCTTAGGCCAGTACATCTGCATCATCTGTATTATTACACTGTCTCTATAAAGATGATAATGAACGATGGTTATAATATGCATCTAAGTTAACTGTAACGGCAACAGTTATGTTTTCCATTGCTCGAAAGGCTTTCAAATACGTGCAGGCAATCTAATATAGCCGAGCCGACACATGTAAAAAGAGAGAAGATACTTGGTTGGTTGATTCAAGTAACGTCCTATTGACATTCAGGAACATTTATAGGCTATACTACTTTTTCACTGAAGCATGTCGCCCGAGAAATCACACGACCAATGGGTGTCGATACGCTGTTTTGGAGTGAGTTTAGTTATTAAAGTTACTAAAGACATCTCTATCATGCAGATAGGCTCTTTAGCCAAAGAGTCAGATAGGATTATCGTGTAGATCCTTTCCTCAAAGATTAATTCTGATATATCTGCGACATCATAATCATTATTTTTGATATTTTAAATATAACCACTAAAAAGTACTTACCTAAACATATACCTGACGTCTTGTCACACGCATTACCGTGACAACCAGAAGAACAAGGTGTACAGCTATGTCCATAGTATCCGCTATTACAATCTGAAACAAAAGTTGCAGTAGAAATTCACATGAGGAGCTATTAGATATTACAGTCTGTAAGCATCGTTAGTGCATGAACGTAAAACGTATGGAAGGTTAAGTGCATACTATATTGACTAGAAACATAAACATTAACAAATAGTGTTTTAGAATACAAAACGATGCGTTAAATGGATCATCGTGTTATCCCGACGTATAAGACAAAACACATATACTACTTCGGTTATATTGTGCTAAATACTCGATAGTTTATAACTTAATCCAATTTTAACAAGGCTAACCAAGGCTTATCAAATTGCAATTTTTCATGTTGCTCCTTGCATTAGTTAGGACACATTTTAAAAAGTTCGACTAATATTTTACCTTGTGTTTCATTACTAGTTTTTGGGGACTAAATTTGATTGCTTTTGAATATTTACACGATTTCTTTTTGTTTCTGAAACTTGGTGAAATTAATATTTGCATTAACAGAATATATTAAAAATACATGGAAAAATAGCCTAATTACCAGTTCTAGTATGTTTTGCGAATTTTGAGCATTTGTGGGAAATCAACTTTTCTAACTTTTTAAGTTAAAGAAAATATTAATTGTACTGAGCCTTGCTAAAGTTTTATAGTACATGCATGTGATCTAATGTAGACATAATTGTCATGCTTGTTACATAAAAGGTATGTTCATTCTTTTGGGAAAACCCATGTCAGTTTTTTCTAAGAGGTCTTTTATTTTTGCATTTTTCAAATCTGTTCAAATGGGTATTCTCGAACTACCTTTAGAGATATCTGAGCTTGGAATATACCATCCGTGCAAATTTGTTGGCCGAAAATTAAAAAACAAAAATCATAAAATTTTGTTTTCTGTAATATTAAGGTGAATGTAGTCTCGATCTTATTATTTTTGTCCTAAATCTATAATGATAGAACAAGATACAAAACTCTTGTATTCTTACAAATGCTAACTAATTTTCATTATTTCCCAGGACCGTTTCTATACGTAATTATCATGTTTTGCCATATTTTCAACCCTAAAAACTCAATAAATAGGACAAAAAGGAAATGAAAACCCATGTCGATTTCACAATATGTGTATATGATGTGTCCAAGGTAACATACATTCAAATATCATATACAAACATGGGATCCACAATCAAATTTTCACAATTTTGTTAGCTGAAAGTTTGTAACTCGCAACCCAACCCCCATGCAGTGCTAAGATGAGTTAAATTTGACAATTGTGTTTTTGAAAACGTGCCGCAAAAACATTCAACATCAGTTCATATATTTTTTTGGTATTATACTAGTTTATGTCTGCTTGTTTTAAAGATTTTCTCCAAATTATGTGTTTTAAGGAAATCCGTATGCGATTTTTTGAGAAATCCGGAATTTCGTCCGTACGGGTCCCCTCTTATCCTTTATTGCGACGAACGTTATTTCCGGTGTTTGAAAATCCATTTCTTTTTACGAAAGGGTCCACAAAAGAAAAAAAAAAAAAAAACAAAAAAAAAAAAAAAAAACAGAGATATCACCTAATTTTCATTTAATTGGTTTTATTTGATTTTATTAATGATGTTAAACATTCAATATTATATGTAGACAATTTTCACCATTTGAAAATATATCCAGGTGAAATGTCGTAGAGTATTGAAAACCATTCTGGAATTCAAAACAACCTCTACATCTTCCTGTATAGCGATAGCTTCATCGAATATGATATTTTGCAAGGCAAAGAGAAAAAAAAATATACCTCGTTATATAGCTATGTTTCTCATCTTCCAATACGTTTTTGCTGATAGTCCAACTTTCATTTAAGATTTAAACTGTAAAACTCTATTAACGAATTACATAATGTAATACAATTTATAGATACAGATATTTGAAAAAAACAACACTATTTTTAAAGATGGATGCTTACTTGTGCAGTTGCCGAATGTGCATGTGTAGTCAACACAATTTAGTGGGCAATTGCAAATTGTGCCAGAAAATCCGGATAAACAACCATCTGAAATAAAAAAAAATATTTAAAGTTATTCATTGATGATAATGAAATGTATTTTTATACTGTTTTTTGTAAAGTGAATAGGCTAAAAACCGTTTGCGGTATACGTCGGACACCATCTTTTAGACAAAATCCTTCTTGGGGTAATATATATTATATTTCCTCTTCATAGGTCAATATTGTAAATATTATATCTAACATCGTAAATGAATTAAGTTTGTAATGAATACTTACTTGTACAAATACCTGACGATCTGTCACACGTGTCAGCGTTACAGCCAGAAGGACAAGGTGTACAGGTAGGTCCGTAATATCCATTATTACAGTCTGCAAAACAATGGCAAAAAATCACCCGAAGTTTAATGACCAACAAACACTCAACACATATCAAACGACAACTTCAAATTGACCAACGAGTGTTAAAAAGTTTATTAGTGACCTAAAAGAAACTAAAAATAAAATGTATAATTTGAGAACAACGTCTTTTGACCAGCGAAGCAAATATCGTTAGCAATTATCAACACTTTCCTATCTGTAAACTAAGGAGACGTTTTTATTTAATTCCTTTCATATAATTTATATAACATTTATAGCTATTGAGTGATGTCATATTGACAATTGATTTTGTCAATGTTTTGGACACTTGTCAAATAAATAAAATGTGTCCATATTATACCCACCACTGGACTATGTCATAGCAAATCTGAAGCAAAACTGATCAATCACAAGTCTGAAGAGACGTACTTTGAAGATTACAGAGAGCGAAGTCCAATTAAAAGCCATGCCGTGTAACATAATTCGAGCATTTCCATGGATATCAAACTTTAAGGATCAATTAACGTGTCTGATTTGTTCACACAGAGCCTTAATGTTTGTAAGTCAAATCCCAGGGGAGGATATAATGGCAGTGATAGTAACCCCTGGATTAATCTTGGATTTACATAATGTTCGTCAGATAATGGAAAGCTTAGGTTTCTAAGGTAAAGATGACTTTAAAACAGCTACGGGATGTGTTTACATAATGAAAAATATGTATGCATTTATAATAAAGGTTTCAACATACTTGAACAATTTCCTGGGGAACATGTTTGGTCAGCACAATTCGCTAGACATTTGCAGTATGTGCCAGAATATCCTGGTAAACAACCATCTGAAATAGACACACGGATATGGTCATTAAATACATATATTTTCAGTGTGATTTTTATTATATTTCTGAGTTGTTCTGTCCGTGGTTATGTATACATCTAAAATGAGGAAACGAGATAGAATTGAAATTAATTCTTAAAATACAACTTAAAATTAGGTATTACACCATGCAATTGTATTTCATTCCACCAATAGTATATGACTAACCGAAGCTCTGACATAATGTATAAATTCACTACGACAGACTCGTATCACCGGTCTCTCCCTAACGTACTCTCAATTCACCTATCGATAGGAACGGACCCCTCTTATCATCCCATACCCTGAATCTGTAATGCCCTGATGCCTGATTACATGTAATAATGCGAAACAAAAGCAAAAACGTAGCGAAACGAAATCAGACGAAATAAAAGGAAATATTAAAACTTTACAAATGTCAATATATTTCTACGCGCAGTATTATATCCATTTTTATCATTATCCTGCCATATCGTATTTGTACATGTGTACCTTGGTTTTATAAAGTTAATGTCAAATATGTAAAGCAAAACCTGGCGATATAAGAGAGATTGACAACACTGCTCTATTTTATTTGAATAGTGAAAACTTTAAAACAACATTGGTTTAGCTGATTATTTCACCATACTAATACACGTATTCATTTACTTTTCGTTTTCCTTTATAAGTAGTTTCTATTTTTTTTATTTTTTTTTTATTTTTTATTTTTTATTTTTTTTTTTTGGGGTGGGTGGGTTGAAATGTATTTCACATTTGCATCATTACAGACAGCAGCAACGAATATAATAGTTTTCAATGATCGCCAGTAAAAATGTATATCTTATTTAGTTTAGTTTTAGTTGTCGTGTATCGGATGTTCTCAAGCATGTTTGTCGCGTGATATAATTGAGCTAATTCCATTTAAAGTTTGCAAGCTGCTTCTTCAGAGGCCGTCTTACCAGAACAAGCTCCTGTTGCATTATCACAGATATTCCCCGCACAGTTTGTAAGGCATGGAACGCAACTGTTAGTAATTTTGTAATATCCAGAGCCACAAGTATCTGAAACGAAATATTGAAACTAACCTGTATAACAAATACGTGTTTTCTCTCTATCCAAAAACAATGAACAACAATGATATTGAACTTCTAAATTGTGTATTGCACCGTGTGTTATGCATGTTTAATGGTTTGAAAATTGAAATAAATTTACATCTATAAATTTACGAAAGACATACATACCACACACCCCGGATGTGGGATGGCACAAATCATCAAGACAGTTTAGGCAGTCATCATTACAATGTCCATTTCCATACTTCCCAAGGATACAGCCTTTAATATATAACATGAACATTCGAATAAGAATAGGTTCAGAATAGATAAGAAGAATAAAATGTGCACACCAAAGAATTTAACTGACCTCCTTTCTTTTGAACCCCTTAATTTATTATAGTTTTTACCTAAATGCATATCATTTTATGTATATTTTTAATTATCTTTAAGGTAGAAGGTGTCATCTGGATTCGTTGGAGGACACGTTCCTTTATTTATCTATTTGTGTTTATTGTTAATATACATTAACCACGAATAATACATGAGATACATAATTATGTCACCCTTTTCGCAGAAGGTCGATTGGAGATGCATTGAGGAAGTATAAGTTCAATGCATTTCTATTTTTATGATAACGCGGGCTCCATTGAGAAAAAAAAAGTTTCAAAATACATTTTGTTTAGAAAAAATGATCAGCAAAAATACCTACTCAAATTTAAATCACCTTCATTTAATAACACTTTTATCCCCGAATTTCGCTCTGAAAATGCTATATCTGGTAAATTCGATGTTATCCTTTATGTTAAATTTTATGTTTTTCATTTATTCTTTTTTCAGGTTATATTTGAATTTTGATTTATATGTATGATACATCATACAATTATAAATTACATTTTAACTTGTTTTCTTGAAAATATTGGTAAGCTTAAAAAAAGGGTTTTAACGATCTTGCGCTGTGGAATTTAAATCGCATTTCGCGATCAAAGTAATGTCACGAAAGTCTGTACTCTTTAATATTGTTTACATTAAGAAGTCCACTAATTATTTATTTATTTTTGTTTTTTGTTTTTTTGTTTTTTGCAAATCCCCACTGTCTCAAGGCTTTCTTTAATATTTCCATTTTGGAAAATTGGTTTTAAAGAAAACCAAGCCAAAATAGCAGACTCTTTTGCAATAATAAGGTTGCCATGAAATTATATGCAAGGGGAGCTCAAGTTAACTATTCAAACAGGTGTGGATTTCATGAAGTTACCACAAGTTTAATTTATATCAACCACAAACATCTGTATTATTTCTTTCAACCATATATTTTCGTACTTTTGAACATCAATCTGGCTACAAAGAAAAAATAAATATATTAAATAAATCTATGGCTAGGATACATAATACAACCTATGAAAATGACCGATTTTCCACATACATGATACGTTTGTCTGCTGATTACAACGAACCGTCAGCATAGGGCAAACCATCTTTAATGTTGCCATGTACCCTATTGAACTGTTTATGCTTCATTATACAAACCAGTCGAGGCTTTGACTTCCGTTGTCCGTATTAAATCACATATTTCAGGAGGGCAGAGTCTCTAGTGCATTGATTTACAAATAATGAAGGGATAAAAAGCGGATTATTGTGCTATTTTACGTACCATTAACATACATCTCACATAATTCCAAAAATGCCCAAGTCGAGTACCACGTGTAGGTGTATGTCCGGCGATCAGAATAGATGGTCAAATACCGGGCGACACCTCGACAAGGTACATTCTGATTTGCGTATACCAGTGCTAGACTAGCAGTGCTGTCCTGGTAACAACGCACTCCTGACTTCCAGTTGGCCGTATTAGACAGGTAGATCTGAAACCCGGCTAGACGCTTTAGATAGCCGTCGACTGCAATGTAAGAATATTATTCCGAAGTGTACCCATGTATTAAAAGCCTAGAAGAATAATAGCCACTAATAGAAATCAATGTCAAGTCGGAGACACAGTAATTAGGGGGTAAAATGGATGGTCAAACTCTACTTTTCCACAACTTTACAAAACAATTATAAATATTTCTAAGAAACCTATTTCCTAACTCCTAATAGTTTTTAAAAAGCATAATGTTTTATAAGTTGACAAATTTCTTGACAATAATAAATCGATCAACATACAAAATGTTTTATATCAACACTATTGTGCAATATTTATTCATACGTAAAATAAGTTTATATTTTAAATATTTAAACGGATAAGGGGGTAGCTATGTTGTGGTCTGCGGAGGAAATGACTAATTCTCACACCAAAGTATTAAGACAGCTCTGCAAAATTTAAAATTAGCATTTTGATACGACAATCACAAAGATCGCCAGAATGTGACCCCTAGAACGATAATTGCAAACATAATAAGTGTTGCGTTTTAACATTAAAAAAACCCACAAAAATCTAAAAGTTAAATATGTTTTTAACTGTTCTGTGTTAATAGATACCCCATTTTCAAATCACATCAAGTCTCTACATGCAATTGAATATTCAGTTTTTTAAAAAATTTTAAGATCTTATTTAAGAAATCGAATACAAGTTGTATTATAATATCAAACATCGTGAGCAGTTAATTAAAACGGTCTTTTTGACCATTGTTTTTTATCAATATTAGGAAAAATATTCAAAAATATTTAGCAAAATAAGAAATTTATCATTCCATTATATATCTTGATTTGGTCAAACTTTTATTGCATACCGTTTCCACAAAACCTCAGCGTATTTGTAAACCAACAATTGTATCTTAGTCCAGCGGATTCGTGCAGAAATTTGGTCAAATTGTGACTTTTTGATAAAAGCATGAAACTTGGCACATATCAAGAACACAACCAAAAAAAACTTTTTAGGACCCTATCTGTAAAAATATCTTGAAGGTTAGTGTAAAAAATTATTTTAGCGCATAATTAAAATAAGATACAGTTGTACTTACTTCTATATATGATATGCACGGTTTCTATTACAGACTGTTGTTGTAGATCTACCTGCCACCAGGCCTCTGTATTAAGGAAATCCGTGTGTGTACAACAGTCTGACCCTAAGAACTGTGACGTACATCCATCTACGGCCTTAGAGCTGCCATAGTTTATATAGGTAGAACTCTGGCTCGTGAGTTTACCATTAGCAAGGTTTTCTGAAACAGCAATTTAATTCAATGTTTTTGTATAATATGGTATCTGTTCTATATATAATACATCTTTATATAATTAATGAATATTACTCATTGGTGTTTCGTTATCACTGATAGCTTTATGACTAATATAATATCCACAATGCCATGTCTTGGTGAATAAAATACTAATTACGACCTCGATAATACGGTTCGCATGGTTGATACCAACACGTTCCCCGGGAAAACAATCTTGACTGTTGGCTAAACTGTAAATGACTCCCCAGAGAATTACAGCATTGTGAGGAACTGTTTAACAGAATTGGGCTTTATTTTATTCCGTTACCTTTCTACAGACATTTGCAATACATACACTGTACCGCCCATTTATCTAGCTGGCCATGATTAATGCAAATGGTCATGAATTCATCACCTACAGCGACATATCTTAAGTTGAGAATTTTTGCCCCTTGGATGAAATCTTGCCCCTTTTTTTATTTTTCTGTATATTATAAGAGATTGCTTGGAAAAGGGAAAAAAATCTGATACATTAGACAATTGTTCAATTTAGTTATAATTCAGGAAAAATAATGAATCCACAAGGGATGAAAACAAACATGTGTGCTGCATGGTATGTGATCATTTTTATATTAAAAATAGAAAAAAAAATCGGTTTATTTAATTATTTTTACTTCATACTTAATCTGATTTTTTTTAAAACCGAATTCCATTGAAAATCCTATGTGATCGTGACGTCAAAATATCAATAGTGACCTGCGTATTGACGTGAAACGCGGATCCACTCAAATCGAAAGCATTTATTTTATACTTCTATGATTCAGCATATGTGCATTTCATGTATTATATAGGATATATAACATATGAAAGCATATGATGGGAAACGTCACATAGAAAAAGAAAGAAAGAAAGAAAGAAAAAAAAAACATTCGTGCGAAGAGCGATATGTACATGTAATTAATTATATGGACTACTTACATATTTGTGTTGTGAACGATTATTTGTGAGTAGTTTCAATGTCCTTGTAATAGAAACAATAAGGGAGTGTGAAAATAATCTTGGCAGGTTCCTACTTTATATCTTAAGTTTATAAAATATTTGTAATCGGGTGGTATGGTGGTTAAACAAGCCTATTTTCACCTAGTCGGCCGGTATTCGATTCCCGGCATGGACTTTAAAAGATCACGGTCACCTCCTGCCTGATCACGTATTTTTTCTCCTGAAACTTTGGTCCGGGTTCCTTTCACTAAGACCCACTTTTATCCGCGCCATCGAAAGTGATTTGTATAAGTCTGTACAAGTTTCGCATTCGATTTAAATAAACAATATTTATATGAATATGTATCATACAATTCGTTAAAATTCATTACATGTACGTCGTTTAAACTTGATATGCTACAACACTAATTAATTTAAATGCAATTGTCATTAAGTTTATATATTATGTAACTAGGCAAAATATTTGACATGTTATATTTAATTTAGCAATCTATTGGAAGCCATCAGGCTGGTTGTATAAGCTGTGTAAATCATTCAAATAGACAGACAAACATAAACATTAGTTACACAACATAATTCATGCACCGTAAAAGTTTGTTTTTTATACCTTATGTATGTTCAGATGTAAAAATACCTTCTTAATTCACTTTCCAATTACTTATTACACTGTAAAGATGTGAAATGAAATTGTAGACCACATCTTGGTTTCATGGTCTGACCGTATGTAATAAATGTAGATGTAAATAGAAATCATTTTGAGCTCTTATTTATACTTGTAAAATTAAGACCTATTCATTGAAAGTATGTTATTCTTACAATGTTGGTAATTGTTGGTGTTGAATAACATATCAAAAGCTCTTCTTGCATCGTATGTATTACGGCACATATAACTTTAAAGAGTTTGCAATGCTATGTAATTTATATATACTGCTCTATATATCACACTAACATTTAAATGTGTCACATCATTTAAAACCATCAGAGCATAACGTTAACAATATTCAGTCGAGCATAACATTAACACTATTCAGTCGGAGTAATAACTCTATCAATATCGTGAACATTGTGATTGACTGGAACTATGGTTCAGTCTACCTCTTTTCTCTGACCTACATTAATTTAAATATCAGAGTTCCTTATCACTTCTAGATGTCCTGTCACATAAACATCAACGCTAAAGACATTATTTGTTATCTGCATTTTTATGATATCGATACAAATCTTTGCTTATATGATAATACTCCAAAGACATCATCTTTGTCTACTTACGTGACGCCCTCACGGCCGTGAAGATTGACAGTACTGAACAGATGACCAGTAGACAGGACATGATAAACTTCATAACCGACAAGCAGCATTACTATATATATATATATCAAAATATAGACCAGGAAGTTCATGGGAACCGGTTTATACAGATATACATTGCGTAAATAATGTTCAAATGGGTTGGAATGTGCTTGCTCTGTGTCAAAAAAAAAGATAGCGCTCCAAAACATTTACACACTTCACGCACGCAACAACAATAGCACGAGGTAGACACGTCCTTCAATGGAACGGACAGTTAATACCACGTTGATCTTATCAGCTGATATGATCGTTTTATTTCTACAGTAATAAATACATTTTTGCTGCGAACTCTTATAATTTTACCGTATTTTGTTCTGTGCTGTAATTTATTTATTCATTTATCCATTTCTTTAATTGTTTATTCATACTGTAAATATCGCTACATCACCTTATTTGCATATGTCTGTAAATACACATTAGCTTAGCCCAATTTTACCAATCTGCATCATCAAAATTCTGCCATTTTGTATCGCTTCGTCGGTAAGTGTGTCTTATAAAGATTTTTTATCGACCAACAACGTGAGGAATGACCGATTTCATGGAACTTGGACAAGCATACTGAAACTATATTTTTTTTTATTTGGCCCACACAATTATTAGATCCTTTCCTCCAGATCACACAAATAAACACGGCTGTATATATAGCAGACACGAGCAGGATATATAGAAGAGGTATTCTTCAAAATAAGACATTGTTCGAAATACATATGCATAAGAAAACATGTACCTTCAGTATGTTTGTCTGGGTTCAGTTATCACGATCTTTTTCACAATAATGGTCGCTAAAGTCTAATAGAATCTTTCCCTACCTAGAGGGTGGGACAACAAAATCACAACCCGAGGGGTAGTTCATGAACGTCCAACCAGACGCTTGCCGAGGGTTGTGATTTTGCTGTCACACCTAGGGGTTGACAGAAAAATTTCCCACGACTAAAACCGGTGACAAATCAGTGTATGGTGGGAGAAAATAACAACACACACACTTACCGACGAAATTTCCACCCAAAATTCAGCCGGTTGATGTTGTAGATTTGTAAATCTTAGCCTGATATGTAAATGACTCATGGCTCATGTTTAACAACTGAAAATGATATGAAATGAACTCCACACGTATAAGTTAAATCTTTAGACTCACTACAGCTCGTGTTTTTGTATCTTTACAAAAAATAGCTGTCTTGTGAAATCAAATCCATGTCCATTGCCCAATCGTTGCGTAACCTCTGTATATAGCATGTGATTTATAATGATAAAAAACAGGTAACAACATATCATGCCATTTAGTTGATGCTACTCGTAAAACATGCGTTGATTACCTATGTGGTGAAAATAGGCCTTACCGCTATGTCATGTGTAACACACGTGCTTTGCTGTACGTCTGTTGTTATTGTTAAATTTAGGCAGACGCTTCATTGTTGGGGCAGTATACAGTGTAAGCGTTTCGGTGACTCTAATGTAGCGAACACCTCTAATACGTTAATTAAACCCGAGGAGTTCCGAGATAATTACGATGATTGCCGCTAGGAGCGCTGCTTTCTCTCGCAGTATAAAAGGGAGCGAGCTGGCGGATTGTTCACCTTTTGGTCCTGAACGTCGAGCTGTTAGCATCGACAAGGTAGTAGGTAGTGGCACTGAAAGATAAAGGTGCCTGAATAAGTCTTGCCTTGATCAGTGTCATACCGAGCGACATGACCAGTAATCGTATTGTATAGCTGTTGAGGTTAGAGCTTTGCAGCTCTTAGCTATACGTAGGGTGGTACACACATATTGACTACAGGTTGCGAGTTACTCGCGACATTAGCTCACGACCACTAGCTAGGTAGCCGTGAGTAGGATCACGACATAGGTAGTTGTGAGTAGGGCTGGTAACAGCTAACTGTGTTAGTGTTGGCGACACGCTCGCAGTCAGCGGGCTACGAGCTATTAGTGTGTCGGTGTACACGTTTAACGACAGGCAGTCGTAATATTGTTGATGTGAAGGGCCGTAATCAATACTGAGTGTGTTGCGCTCTATTGTTATATGAGTTGTCTCCCTTCATCTAGTTCATTGTAGTACAGAGAGGTACTCTGTCATATGTAACCTAGCTTATCTGTATATATTGACTGCTGTAGTATAGGGACCCAAGTATATCTTGGTAACAACCCCCGCCGGTACGTTACATATAGCTTAAAAAGTTACAGAAAATGCGACATCTTCGTGTCATTATCACATTACATTTTATACATATGTTTCAGTTTGAGTGGTTTCACACTATTTCAAATATTTAACAACGCCCGGCAGAATATGTCGACACGCAATTGTATTAAACTTGATTGATCGTTCATGCATTTGATCATAAAAGTGTTGATAAGGTACAGTTTAGTTTGTTGGACGTGAAGTTAAATATGTACTTCAAGCTAGTTATCTATTCATCATTTGCTCGGCCTATACATCAGATGACAATCTCTAACCTCGGACAAGAATATCTAGTATATAGTTTTCCTATATCACTCTGGATAAGGCAAAACTACAACCGATTTATAGATTTCCATATTCAAAACGAGTCCAAATACGCTGACAGATGGCTTCAATTATCTGCCATTTCAGAAGACAACCATCCCTGTCTAGACCTCTCGCACATATATGACCAGTTATTATGCAATGAGTAAGGCGATTGAATCATTTAGGCCCATCACAAAGCTATAACATAGTGTTGCAAAAACACTGATCGTTGACTTTCAATTCAAATATAATTTTTACACATATATGTACTGAAGCTGGCAGAACCCATATCGTATTAGTCATTACAAATACAATTCCAAAACCATACTGAAGAAAATGTTTTACTTATACTTTGATTTAAGGGGAAAATACAAAAAAAATGTATCCTTCCTTTTTGGTACCATGTGCTTTATTTCATCAAAAATATATGTTTGTTCCGTCCAATTAATGTATCAATATTATCGTTGACATTTAACCGTACACTGGATTTTTACATACTGTGGGTTACCGTAAGTATCTGAATTGCATTCGCAAATTGATATCCTTCCAATTGGAAACAAAAACGTCATTGGGATAGGATAAGGAGACATTGCCTATATAGACTTCTCCCAAAAGAACAACACAGTTGTACAAGTTTCTAACATCCGTGAACAGTGACACACAAAGCAATTATAGTCATCTAATTTTAAATGAAGGGAGGTAATTCCAGTATGATCATTACTATATTAAAGAAGTATACTGCTTTTAAATGGTAAATCCAATTTGCAAATGTACAATTCACAAATTATTATTCGTTAACCCTGTAACCTCTTAAATATTGGACGACTTTACCAACACTTTAATCAGAATACAACGCGAATTGTTTTTGTCAGCGATTTACTGCATTATCTTGTAACCATTATATCTTCAAATTCCTTATCAAAAATTGATTATTTAAAACTTATACAGTTATATGCAAATGTATGTCAAGTATGACAGTGGGTGGTCAAATTGATATATTTTAGTATTTAAATAAATTTTCTAATTGCTAAGTTGTACTCAATCTCGCTTTACATGAATGTGGACAATATTACATGCACCCACAAGCTTATTTCAATTATCACAAGCATCGTGCGAAACCCAGGAGTCCCCGCTCTACGTTTGTGACGATCGTAGAGCGGTGACTCGTGGTTTTCCGACGATGTCCGACAGACTGATTCTTTGTACCGAGAGTACGCCATTAACGACGGTGTAATTGCTTTCCTGAGTTTAATATATAAACATCGTTAACTAGAATACTACCTGTAACACTTAAAGTTGTATGGTCTATCCTTTTCGCTCTTTTTTTTCATAGTGAAAACTGTTTAAGTGTTATACACATTTTTCGCCGTCTGTACGAGGTTTAGACTTTCTAAATTTACCACTTTTAATAAAGTTGCAGCAATGGAAGTATTTTTAATTATAAAAGTTAAAACAAATTAACATGTACACGAAAGATGCCGAATCATTCCGAACTCTCCCGAACATCGTCGCGACAATCTCGAAGTAACACGAAAGTTGTTAAACCAAGAGAAATGTTCGTAAACAAAACATGTGGTCGACCTCAGCAGACTGGATCTACAAAAACAATGATACTCGCACATTACAAAACATTAAATATTAAATTACGGCAATGTGTGAATTATATGTTTCAAATACTCGCTCTGTGGACATATGCCAGCACGATTTGCTCATATTAGCCAGAAGAAAAACGTAAACAAACACATGTGCGCGAACGCTAGTTACCTGGATCACCACGTGCAGGTCGTGTGGACATCAGTCACGTGATACAATTCGGAATTCTGACAAAACCCGAAGATACTGAACATGGCGGTGATTGAAGGCGCTTTATTAAAAGACCAGGAATATATGGTACACGTAACAATATTTTCACATGACTGAACATTTGTCTTTACAGTTATATGGGTTACAGTACTTCGAAAACCTTGACTGTCTTTAATAGAGTTTTTTTTCTCTAAATTTCCAATTATTGTATTATAAACTATATCAACTTTTATCTGGAGCAACGTGAAACGAGTGCGATATCATGTGCGTCTGTGGGTGATCACATGACACAGTGGGTAAGTGTCGAATAAACGTTTTCCCTTGATTCGACTCTGTGATTAATTTGAAAATATCCACGATATGGATTGATTTATTATTGGCGGGGATGGAGTATGTGTTCTTTTCGATTAGCCAAGGCATAAGATTAACATAGTCAAAATGGACCTGCGATATTTATAATTGACCATTGTCAGTTAAAAGGCTCAGTTGATTTCACATGGAACGAAACTCACTTTCTTGTCTTTTATTATAAATCTGTCCCAAGTCGAAGAATTCTTTCAAATGTATTCATTCTGTAATAGTAATTGTATATACAATTTAACTAAGTCAACGTATTACCAAA
>SAYR01018917.1:158166-183684 GCA_004382745.1 Argopecten irradians irradians
TATTCACAGGTATGCGAGAAGCCATTCTTCAAAATTAGTGACAGGTGACCAAATTTGAAAACTCCATTTAACCTTGACAGTGGCAAACGTTAATACACTGTATATCGTATATAGCGAAATCATTTGGTTCTGCGGTCTCTATACCCAACCATCTAACATTGAAGCATCAAAGTGTATGCAGTAATGCCAGATGCTACATTGATCATAAATCATCTAAGGCCGACTTAATATAGACAGGATAAGGAACGAGAATTAATGCGAAATAATTTCAACGATTGGTCTACAACGTTTATATATATACACGATCTCATTACCGATGTATGCGAAACAATTTCAACGATTGGTTTACAACGTTTATATATATACACGATCTTATTACCGATGGTATACTTACAATGTTTCTGAGAGCCTGTGGACAGCGGATCTGTATCTGTCTGGCCGTTTGGAATATGTCCACCTCCTCATCCATCTTCATCTGATCTCTTATGTTGGATAAGCAGCAGAACAGGCCACTCTGCGTACAACCATTCCTAAATAACGGAAAGACAGCATGAAATACATGTTTTATAAAACACTATTTTAAGAAAGCAGAGTGATATAGCATTTGTTACTGTAAATGTCAAATTAAAAAAAAAATATGCAAGTCTAATATTAAGTTTCAACATACATGATTAATAACGATATTAAAACATGTAGTATGCACGTGTAGCATTTTATATTCTGATGTGATATTTCCAAGGGCAAGGGTAATCAATAAGCAGCGATATATCGTCATAAGAGCGGAATAGCCAAACAAAAACAAGTAAAGCTAAAACAAATCTATAAACACCAGAATATACCAAATCTTCAAACCACCGAAATATGACGACCACGTTTTTGTCGCAAAACTTACTGATAAAAGCCGGTCACATGTTTGACTCACTTACCGACACCTGACAATGTATTTTCACATACAGACAAATGACGTCCATTTGATCACGTGTTTTACTCTTCACTTACCGACACATGACGACCACGGGTTTGGTGGTATCAGACCGTCGCCGACTGTCCAATTGCTCCAACAGTTGTAGGAGAGAAGAGTCTGAGGGAGGAAGGAAGGACTCGGATGTCCAGTCTTTTATTGTAAAAATCCGAACAGTGTCACCACTGGAGATCTTGTAATCAAAACCATAAATTAATTTAACAGTTCACTATTTTTGGATCACACAAGTCGTTTCGGTCAAATCAATGACAAACTAATGATTGAGTATCAAATGTAAGCTTAAGATGATACACGTATATGATTTCAGATTCATGTCCCTTTGCTTAACCACCAGCTTGCAGAAACAACAGAAAATAAATCATCACGAATACAACTAATGGAAAAGCTATTGTGTATCACTGCTTTGTGATGCACCTCAGATATCTGATATCTCAGATATTTCATTGACCTTAATACGGAATAATAGCGTTAATTATTGTCATTAACCCCTCACTACTACACAGCTGAACCAGTAGAATAAGTTATAATCTCAACAGTCATTGGTGTCATTGGAACCACTACAAATTACCATTATGTCTTTATGTTCTTTATTTATAGTACACTATTATGTTCTTTTCCGTGGCCATGAGTTTATTTACTTAGAGTTAGATTAAGTATTAAACCATTACCACTTTTAATGTGTGGCAAGACTTTCATGTCCGTTACATGTACAAATGTATTGAAAATTACAACTTGCCTATGTTCACATTTTATATCACAGTATATTGAGAAATAAAGAATAAATTAGAAATAGTTTACTTAGTAGTCATCAAAAACATTACATATCACGAGTATCATGTGTTCACATTTACCTTCGTTTTGAACAGAAAGTCGCCGATATCCACTCCCGAGATCATGTCAAAGGTGCTCAGCTTCTCAACGTAAATATCCTGGTCATTCTTTATCTCACTCTCATCCCGAAGCCAGTGCTGAAAAGAGACAGTAAGAATTTTCAATTGATGCTTTAAAATAAGAAACACAAATGTTTATAACGCATTTCGAATCCCTTTTGTGCAGCTTTATGTTTTTAATTGTAAGGTATAACTAGCTTACCTCCGTAGGTGTACCCAGGACGACTATGTTCTCACAGCTGTAGTCAGTCACCATGGCCCAGAAATCATCGACCGTGTCGGCTAACGGGAACTGGGTCATCAAGTACCCGGATTTCGACCTGTGTGACTGTCAAAAGGCATGGTCATTATGTTAAACTCAGTTTAGTCTATGGTTTATACAAATTATTCCTGATCCCATAAAGTAATTAATTAATTACGAAGTAATTACCTGTAAAGTCACAGCATTGATGTAGTCAGTCCTCCCAGTTTTCTGAGATCGCAGGTAAGCCCGAAACGTGTCAACTAAACAATAGGAAAAATTATATAATTAACGTGAGTCAAACTTTCCAAACAGCACATAAAACTGAGCTATCTTTATCTTCGTATTATATTATTTGTAAAGTTGAAATCTGTCTTTATTCTGCGTTATAAAATATGTTTTCATTTTCTTCCCCGATTTTGTTCTCTAGACATAAACCCTGTATTTTGTTTTCAGTTAAATGTTTATTTTTTCATTATATATATATTTTTTCGTTTCCATACTAAATGACTTTGAGCAATCTATGACAATGTGTTTTATATTATCTAGAAGTCTAAAAACAATTATATGCAATGGATTGAATTAAATTGTACTTCTTACCTTACACGAATTGATGTCATATTGCTTTTAAATTTCAACGAGTTATAAAGAAGATTTTTGTAGTAAGCCGCCACGTAAACAGTGTGTTCATATCCCAATAAAGGTAGGTAAGAATGACCTCATTACATTTATGATTTTAGTATCTGATATAATGGTACGTACCAGCAATGTTAGACATTGTCCTGTTCTTGTCTTTGTTCTCCTTCATCTTTCCAGCTGTATAGTTGTCGGAGCTGTATTTCGGAACTATTGACAGGAGTTTCTGGAAAAATAAATGCAGACATTATCACTTTTTATTATTTGTGCTATTTCATGTTTGTTATTAGCTTTATCTATACATAATCATTTAACACTCACTTCAAATTCCTTTCGCAATTTAGTTTGATTTATTGGTTTCCCAGCAGGTTGCATTTTGCTGAGAGTATCTGGAAATTGTGAGCTTGGGATCAATGTATCGGCTAGGTCGGCTGCCTCGATCAATAACTCGTGGAGGGCGATATATTGTTCCTGAAGTTAAAAAGGACATGTAACATAGAGACCATTAAAAGGTATTGTATCATATACTTTTTTTCGAAAACCCAACATATATTTTCAGCAGCAAGATTACAAGATTCCCTGTTTAAACTTTGTACTAAGGGTAGTATCGACAGTGCATTTTATACTTAAATAATTTAAAAAATAACTGCTACGGTTTATGTATGTCCCTTTCAGATGATAAAATCGAAAATTTTACAAATCCTTTTATTTGTGAAGTAAAATTAAATGAAAGTCGATTTAATCAGGATAAGTTCCTAAACAAAATAATAAAATAATGGTTTTGTTAAAGCTGTTAAAGTTATTTAAAGGTTTTACAAAACAGCTACATTGATATTAAGGTAATTTACAGATGGTACAATCGTAAAATAGCGATATTTACCGGAGTAACCAATACAAATACGTACATTAAAAAACTCCAGGTTCATCAGTTAACATATTGCAACCACAGTTATATAAACTGTTAAGCCGCACATATTATTTTTTTTTACTTTTTTTTTATTATTGTAATTTTAATTATCACATATAATCTGATATTATTGAAAAGTGAATACATTAAAAGATTCATTGTATTCTATAAATGTCTTACATGAGTCTGGACCATGTTCATCCGGTCTTTCCTCATAGTCCTGATGTACTGGGAAATGTCCACACGTCCTGTCTTCTTTTCCTCTTTTGATAGAACATCTAGTCCTATGAAGGTTCCAGTTCTCCCTAGACCGGCGCTTAATATATATAAAGACAAAGGCATATTACTATATCACCCGATATACAAAATACAACGTTTTATTATTACCTCATTCATGTATAAGTGTTTCCGATTAGTCAAAAAAGCATTACATGATTACAAATTTGTCAATCCGTCTTCAATTTACATCTATTGTATACTATTACACAAAATTTCAATATCGTTATTGACTTATATGTTGTTTCTGCTACTCCTCAATTGACAAATCGCCAGGCAGTATGTAGTCACGCCATGTGCTTCGAAACGTACGTGTGTACCTATCCAATATCGGAGCAAACATCGTAGCATACACAATACAAAATGCAAAGTCACTTGCAGTTTGATTGAAAACTGGGGATCCGTCCAGAACAAATACCTGCAGTGGACAATCATTGGACCAGGCAGATTTGTCCTGAATGACGTCACATGACGATGGAATAGAACAAGTTCAAGATTGTTAGGTGTTCCGTGATCCGGCCATGCGGTAAAATGAAAATGATGGATTTGACGTTCTTCTTTTGTCTGTAGACGAAATCAAACTTATATATAGGAGTTGAGGTAACATGAAATATATCGCTCTAAAGCAAAAGTTGAATCAGGTTATTTATTTCAGTATATAACGTATCAATTCTCTAAACAAAGCTACAAGTCTACTTCAATATCAGTCCAATTAATTTGCTCCTTAATACAATCTTTTAAAAAAATGCGATGCCTTACCTTCTTTAGCCTCAGTGAAATTTCCCTTAAAACATAGAAAGCGTAGGTCCTTTCTCGATCAAGTCTAATGTCAAAATGTTTCGTACCAGGAGATTCGCCTTCCTCAGGCCAGTACTGGTGACATTTCACCTAGAGATATTCCAAATATAATTAGTCCAACATGACAATACCAAATAGGTTAATTAACCCGATATATCCATTCAACTCAACTTACGAACACAATGGCAAATGCTGCTAGTTAAATTGCATCTAAATTGTTTTACTTTTAAATTAACATAAACAAAAATAGATAAAATATAAATAAAACAGATGAAATACTGATAGTTACTTTTCCGCCCTCAACCAGATTTGTAACCATGACGATTATTCCAGTGTTGAGTTGCCAAACCATTCTCCAGAAATCGTCAACAGTGTTTTCTCTCGGACCTAAACAATAAAAAGCCACGGTAACATACATGTACCTTTCTCGATAACATGTCGTTGTTCTATTAATCAAATTAGCATTCTATACAGAAATCTGGCAAAGCAATTAAAAAAATAACATTCAAAAACATTCAGAATCGTTTACGAAACATTCTCTTGTCGACGCCAACCATTATGTTTCTTCTCTATCTACCGGCATTTCGACGAGTTCTTTGACTCTTATATAAAGTACATTGATCGACACACGTGCGCCCAGTCTACGAATGCACATCCCTAACAGCTGGTACCTGTCAACCGTGCACTACTTACCTGTATTGTACACAAAAGTCATTACCTGTAATCTGTATAGGAATTATCAAGTGAAAATGACAGTGCCTTCAAGGTGCCTTCCAAGTGTTATTCAAATTGTTTTGTTTACACAAGTAAGATAGTAACGATAAAAAGCCAAACATCTATCCTTAAGGCCATGCAAATTATCATTCGTTGTAATCAGTTATATTCCTTTCCCAGAAATAACCATTTCGGACACCTCACTATTCTGCCATGCAAAACGCCATGGGCACATATGTGTAAGAGTAAAACGCATAAAGAACACAATCTGTATTGTTTAGTGTGTATCAATGACCATATGGTCTTACCGACTCCTTTGATCTTACCTTGGCAAGCAACATAGGCCTTTTTGTCGTCTATACCCTGTCATACAAATAAAACAGAACAAAAACTGATGATTTTTTTTAAACTTTTAACGTCAGTGTAAAAAATATGAAATAAATAAATTCTTTGAAACCTTGGTGTTAAACCAGGGAGAGAACAGTTACCAACAGACAATCGTTATAGTATGGGTTCGAAAGTTATAAATAATTTGACGTCACAAGGGATCCATTGCTGAACCACCGAAATAAATTTCACTGTGTCAAGTACATTCAACATTTCTTTCGATATATAATGAAGATTCATATTGATACTCGCTATATGTATAATAGTACTAAGTAATCGATTGTATTTTTAAGTATCTAGCGTACTCACGTCTATGTAGTTGGCGTTGATGTAGTCTGAGTTAGGGTCTTTTCCAATTGTATCGAGTATCACGCGAGAATGGTCATCTGAAAGGAATGGTTATTGCTAGAAAAAGCTGTATATATTAATTTTCCATACACATGTACTATATATTTAAAGATGCTTCGCCACAGACAAAGCATGCATAAACGATCCTCATCATATGAAAAATAACTTAATATGTTTAATCGTTTTTATTAGTATGTGTCTAGTTAACACAAAAATATATATAAAATAATTTCATTTTGTTTTTGGTACATGCGCAATCAGTACTCTTTCCATATAGGGCATATTGCCGTGGATTTTTTTTCGGGATTCAATAACTATTATAAATGTTTTCATCTTAGTGTAAAAGAAAAAGCTCAAACTTTTCAACGATGGTAATGGTGTAAAGAAAGTAACTTCTGTAACCGAAAGAAAATACTAATTCATTCACTCCTGTATTTAATAGAGAAAAAATACCATTTATCAGTGAGGTAGCATCTTATTTATAGCATCAATTTTATAGGTTTTGGAAACTAGTACAGCAAACGTAACCTCTTCATTTCTTACCGAAAAGTATTGAGCGATTTATTTGATAGTTTGCCTTAACTTTGTAATGTCAGCTTCACTCGGAATATCGCAACTTAAATGCAGCTAAAGTATATAACTTTATAAAAGGTCGCCTACTTACATGGAAATGTTGTTTTGAATCTGTTCTTGGCTTTGTTTTGGGGCTTGCTTCCTTCCAGATGAGGATAGACTGCTCCCCACGGCAACAACTATTCGCAACAAATAGTACAGTTTATAAAATAAGAATAATGTACATAGCTTATTATCGCTACTGTTAATACATCTTCAAATGGAACTCAATAGCAAATAAACAAAAAATACTAAAATGTTCTAAAGCCGGTTAACGTCGATTTATGTCTTAATGCGCGAATTACATGTACAATTAAATTCAAAATGATGATTAAGATTGCCAATATGAAGGTAATTACGCTTTTTTGAAAATTTAATTTAATTATTATATTAGTAGGACAAAATCGCAAATGACACTTTGGTAATATATCATTTATCACATTAAAACACAACCTTTTACTACGAAAACCACGATTGTTAAAGAAAACAAGGGATAGGTTATAATTTTAGCACACCTTGAATTCTTTCTTGAATTCTTCTTCCTCATTTGCCATTTTCTGAGGTATCATTGCCCGGATTTCTTCAACAGAGACCCCACCAGGACTCTCCATATTGCTATAAACAACCTGCTCTACCTCCTCTTTCTTCAAGTCACCGACATTGATGTATTCATTTCCTTTGTTCTCCTCTAAGGCTGGAACCAAATACTTATCTAATAATATGCATTTAGAAATACATTTATTATGTTTATGTTACCTTTCTCGTTACTTAATAGTTTTACTGAGCCATTTATGTACTTTCATCATAACGAGTAAATGTTTTGTACTAATTGGATTGAAAAAAATAAAGTATAACATAATTGATTTTTTTTCGAAGAAGCACGAGTTTCCCTAAGGTCTACATTTACGGAATTATCACCTTCGAAGATCATTAATGTCCATATTGTCCAATACATCAATACCTATATTCAAATCTATTAAAGAACACACTCCATACAAATCTGATAATGCTTTAAAGATACACACACCTTAAAATATAACACGAGACATATTGAAAATAATAACAAATTATAACCCTGTTACACATACTTTCAAAATTCCATTCCTCAATTGTGTATACCGTAAAACCTATCTTATGCGACACCCGACATCTGTAATAACTTGTGAACTCCATCACTGTTCCGTATGGTGTCGGATTAGACAGGTTTTATAGAAATATATTTTCAGCAGTAAATTATTGACTGTACAATGTAATTGTAAACTCGATTCAACGATTGCTTTAAAATATATTATATTTACAGTCGATTGATATTCTCCTAATAAGGTCACAAATATTATTAAAAAGATAGGAATCTCGGTTGTATTATTAAATATCAAAGAAACACAATTTAACAAAGCAAGACAATTTATTGTCTCGTGCCCTATCCGGGCCTCGAACTCACGATCTACGGCACCCAATCGCCTAGCCAAACATACCTGCGCCTTCTACCACTGCGCCACATCCACATCCCCCCAAAAAGATGTTTCTATGACGAAGTGATAGTCGGTTCGATATGCTGACATGATCACTGTGGAAATTGTCAAATTTAATCTTTGGATCAACAACACATAGTGAATATGATACATTGTGTTTAATAGATATTAAATATCAAAGAAACACAATTTAACAAAGCATGACAATGTATTGATTCTTAAATAATACAAGGATTGTCTCACTATTATTGAGAATCCTTTTAATGAAAACTGAACCTAACAAATATTGTATTAGTTTGTGACAATTGCCACTTGTGCAGCTTTAAAGCTTTAAATAAACTGCATACCGGTTTTTGATGAGAGTACACTGATATTTTTGTGCTCTGTCACCATAACATCAAAAATACATTCAAAATAATATTTATAATTCAATTTACTAAATATAATCTATTAAAAACTACGAGTTAATGTTAGGAGTGTTTTTTTTTCTATGATATCATTACGCCGTTATATCAGCCAATCAAAAGCGACGTTACAAACGGCGACGCTTTTTCTTCCTTTATGGTATGGGCTGATAAAGTAATTTGTTAAGGCAATAAGAATGCTTGTTTTAAGCAAAATTGAATTATTCTGATATAAAAGCGACACTTACGTGCTGATACGGCACGGCCCTTGTGATTATTCTTTGGTTTAACAGGGGGCAAGGACAATGTTGTTTCTAAATCACCATCGAAGTTGTTATTCATTTTTCTATTTGGAATTTGCTGTCGCCTACAAAAGAATATTTGTCAGATATGTGCGAACATGTAACATGTATGTTCTGAATGCTGAAAATTTAAAATTTCATACATACCGATACTTGCATCGTACCCTATATGGAAAGTAGTAAATTATCATGAGTAGATAGATTTTTCAAGGCGTTATTTTTAGGATACTGTGTGTTTTGTTCGTTTGTTTAAATCACTTCTTTAAAGTGATATTGTGTTAAATCGACGTCTTAAATTGAGCTGTAATACATTCTCGTATTAAATCGTGTTAATGCTTAATAGTTTCGTCTTATTCGCCGTACTGTTTCTCTTACCTTCTAATGATAAACACCACAACTACTATTACAATAGCAATAACGATAATCGCTCCCACAGCGGCCCCCGCATATGTGCCAGTCTGGTTTTCAGGTTCAGTCGTCTGGGCTTTTTTTTCTAAAAGAACGTATATCAGGCAATGTTTGGAATATTCCATTTGCATAGCACTGGATATATGACGAATAAGTCAATAGAAACCATAGTTAAAGCTAAACACAATGTTGTCCGCAAGTAGCGCTATAAAATTAGATATACCGTATTAAGCCGGTTATTTTCGAGAATAAAACTATTCGTGATTTCGACCCAAATCTCGGAAAATTTAGTTAAAGCGAATCAAAGTTTGGTGACTTGGCTTCAATGGTATACATAATCCATACAACTTTTAATACTCCATGGATACACATTCGCGATTATGTCGCAAAGTCGTAAAAGTACCATCCTCGCGTAAAATAACCGGCTAAACGGCATCCAACGTTTAGGTAATGCTTGAAGAATTCTATTCATTAGAATTAGAATATAATTAGAACACATTCTTCATTGGGACAATTTCGTGGCTTCAGCCTATGCAATAGAGGTCATAAAGCAAACGCAATCTTAGTCCAATCAAAGTTATTGGTATTGACTGACGGGGGATCTATAACATTGTGAAAAAGCATACTAAAATGTGCTACATTTTGGGCTTAAAAACGTTCAGAAACCAATCAATTGATATGAATGCCTATGCAAATGAGGTAGTTTCGATATAGCCAAATTTGTAATCCTTGATTTAGGCATACAATGATCAAACAGTAGACAATATATTCCCTCATGCGTTTTATACGATACGAATACAAAATCTGATTTTGTAAACGTGTCTAAAAACTGTCCTTTGTGTGTTTAGTTCCTGGATTAGACAACATATAAGTAAAAAACATTCGATATAAAATAAAAATTGATAACATACCAATGCATTGTCCGTCCTGTAGGTTACAAACGTTGTTTTTACAGTTAGATGGACACCCTTGGCTACAGGAACGTCCGTAAAATCCCGGAACACATACTTTAGAAAAAACAAAACACGAATTAGTTGTAGCACTATATGAACGTATGATAATTCAAATGAAGCTTGTGAAGGTTGTATGTATGAGTATATAACCCAGCGGCGTGAAATCAAAAGAGCCTAATTATTAGGAAATTAAAAAAAAAAAAAAAAAAACTCACCCGTGCAATTACCGTCATCCATACTGCAAATTTGATCATGACAATTGTCTGGGCATATCTGATTGCAGAAGTCACCATAAAACCCAGGATTGCATTCTGTAAAGATGTAAAATATGTGTTTAAATTTGCTTGAATGTAACAAGTCCATCTTATAGCGTGTCTATGGATATTGTTTACTTATCGAATAGTAGATGCTTTGTATGTTTTATGCTGCAGGCATGTCCGAAAGTAATATCGTCTTTTGTAACCATTTTTCTCTTTAGTGTGCATATCTTTTAGTCGTTTGCGATAGTGTCGAAAAAAAGTATTGGCATTTTAATTCTTGAAGGTAGTTCAAGTACAAGAAAAACAAACTTATCTTTCGTAAAGCACAATTAGAAAATATCAATTCTAAATACTTTTAGTTGGTCTCGTATTGGGCATAAAATTGGTTTAAGATAGCAACCTCGGACTACGTTTTCTGTCGATAGTTTTTTATTGGTCAATAAACACATGCATCGACCGAAATCAAAATGCTATAATTGTTTGATCATATTTCTTGCTTTTTCTTTACGTGCATTAAATATTTGTATTGGTAGTTGAAAAGCTAAAAGCGTGCGGAAAACATTACAATGCATGACGTAGTCAAACGCTTAAATGACTTCGACGTAATAATTAATTGAATTTCCAATCTATCCATATGCAGTTCTGTTAATCACATTTATCAGTCGATCATTGTTTTATAGGGATCACGTGGGATATCGAAATCAAATGAAATTGGCGGAAAAACTAAGAAAATGATAATCAATGAGGTAATGTTACTATTGATTATGATAATTTTTGAGAAAAAAAAATGTCCTACCGTTACAACGGCCATCTGCCATGGTGCATCTTCTATTTTTACAGTTACTTGGGCAGGGATGAATGCAGAAATCACCAAAGTATCCAGTTTTACATTCTATAAATAAATAATTTAATATTCAAAACCCGTGTTTATCTGTAAGGAAGTATTGATAATTATCACACTGTTGTCTAATGAACATTTTGCCCATGTGATATCAGTACCAGGGCTAATATCAAGTTATGACGTCATCATTTGTTATCAACCTCAGCTGATATGAGTTATCAGCCCGGGCTGATATCATGTCATCCTGATTTTTCAATGACGTCATAATTTGTTATTTATACCACTATTATAATAGAAAAAAATCCGAAAATGGCGCGAAAAACTGACATTACCGTGACGTGACAATAGAAACATTGACGTTGTATATTGATTTAGAAAACAATATTCATTTCGAAAATCAATTGAATTGTACGTGTAAATGTATTATATTTTAGCGTAGCGTAGACGAGTAAATATCAGCATTGATGGCACTATTTTTCATTTCATCGGGTTATGGAAGACATTCAATTTCCAATCTTTTGTTACACGGATTCACACAGTTTGCAAACAAAATTTCTTTCATACCCTGATGAAATTTAAAGAATAGTGACATCAATGCTTAATTGTAACTGCATTTCATTTTTACAAACCTGAACATTTTCCATTGACCTGATTACATGTATCACTGGCACAGTTTACCGTACATGTCTTATTACACATCTCCCCATGCCTGCCAGCTACACACCCTGCAATAACAATTATGATATGAGGTAACCTAGGCTTTCATCATTCAACATCAGCGATAACTTGATACTATGTTACGAACAGACCACACCATATTCAACATTACCATGAAGCACATGAATTAATTAACAAGTATCTACATTCGAATGTACTATGGACTTTACCAAACAAGCACAATGTAAACCCCATCACAACATCTCACACAGCAGTCACTCATTCAACTGTAGATCATCACTTTCAATTCACTCATATATTATTTTACACATCTTTCATTTACTGTATTTGTTAACAATAGAAACTCTATTTCCTTTTGGTTTTTCATAATAAGAAGAAATAAAACATAACATATAAACTGTAACAACAGATAACACTGACAATCAACAGCTAACTACTTTCGCTCATCACTTTCAATCTTTTTCAAACATCATTTAACCCTGGTATGTATCTTGCATACCATTCCACATATTATTAAAATGGATTATTGTGTTTATATATGCATCGTGATTTGTTATTACAATTCGTGATAAAAGGACATGCAATAAAACGTATACGAGCACACATAGAAACTACCAATAACACATTACACATATTTTTCCGTTAAAAATTAAAAGCCGTTTTGTTGTAATTATGCATCTTAAACAAAATATCAGCATACATGTACGCTTTGTTATTTATGAGACAGGAAAGCAAAATCAAATATTAACTATAGCCAACCTTCACATAGACCGAAGTCCTTATTGCAGATGTTGTTTTTGCAATTTGCTGAACAGTTCTGGCTACAGTGACTCCCATGGTATCCGGCATCGCAATCTATAATTCAAGAAAACAAATATGTATGGAAAATATATGTAATATAGGATAATTAATGTGTGTTTTACGACTATTTATTTCATTTGAAATTTTATAAATGAAGGTGAGAAGTTTACACTAGTGTCATGCGCACAAAAATCTTACTCAGTAAGTCACGGGATATCAGACAGATAATGTGATAATAACATTGTGAAATTTTAGTTTGGAATATACCTGGTTTTGAGTTGGTAAGTTGAATCTAAATAGGATTTATCGTTTAGGGTCAGTTTGTGGTCGGTGATAATTATATGAGGTAGTCTCTAATTGACAATAGGAGAGATAAGCGTCCATGTACTGTTTTCAGTACTAATTAGTAGAGACATCCATAGTGTTATCAGTAAGCTTTGCTATTAAGATAAGTAATGTAGAGTTTGTTGATCAATGTGTCTATAAGATGTAAATATGTAACTGTTTTAACTGTGTGTTGTGAAACATGATACACAGTTTGGGGACTGTATCATTGTATAGATATGCGGTTATAGTTAGGGAGTTAGCCTGTCTTGTTCCCAGGGTGCTAGGTTCCAATATATAAAAAGGTATGAGGTCATTTCAGGATGCGAAGCTACGATGGCCGAAAACGGACTGACAGAATTGTGTTACTAGTAACACGTTTCCGTCAGCAAAATATGTACGTACACATTTTGTGTCAAAAACCTATTGTTATAAGCATGCTATAGTAGTACGTTTTCGTCAACAAAATCTGTACGTACATATTTTGTTGACGAAAGCCTGTTGTTATGATAGTAGTAGATTTGGCTGCACACGAAATGTGTACATGACAAAAATGTGTAGTTTAGAAATCTACTGAATCCATATACCAATTGACATTCCTTTGTTCTGTGATTGAACGTTATACGGTAATATGCTGACTTTACCTGATAAAGGCTTTAAAAACAGCTTTAAGTTTCCTTTCGTCATTTTGTTGTTTTGAAATGCACGAGGTTTAATACATATTGAAACTTAATTCTGAAGGTAACCCGGATGGCTATAGTTACCACATTATCAAATACATATTCATTCAAAGTTAATTACCTGCAACTGCGAAACCGCCATATTCTTATGGTAAAAACTAGACATACTTCTCATAGTAGTAAACCTGACCCTATTATTAGGCTTTTTTTGCCTATAAATAATTTTGACCCATACAGTTATACGAATAGAACTATTATAATGATACGTCTAAATGGGTTATTACTGAGAACGTCTTATACGTTGTATATCATGACTCATTGTAGTAAATATATGCAACGCGTTTTGCTTTTAATGTCACGCCCTGATCAGGTAAAGTCACTATATGACCGTGTAAGAATCAATTACAGAACAAAGGAATGTTAATTGGTATATGGATCCAGTAGATTTCTAAACTACACGTGTTTGTCATGTACATATGTCGTGTACAGCCAAATTTACTACTATCATAACAACTGTTTTTTGACACAAAATTTGTACGTACATATTTTGCTGTCGAAAATGTGTTACTAGTAACACAAGTCTGTCAGTCCGTTTTCGGCCATCGTACGAAGCTGCTCTGAAATACAATTAGGTATGAGGTCACACCGGGAGGGGAATTTGCTCTAAAATAAAAATAGGTATGAAGTCATTGGGGAGGAGGGGTTGCTCTGGTACATAAATAGTTTTGAAGTCATTGGGGGGAGGGGTTGCTCTGGTATATAAATAGGTATGAAGTCATTGGGGAGGAGAAGTTGCTCTGAAATATAAATAGGTATGAAGTCATTGGGAAGGATGGGTTGCTCTGAAATATGAATAGGTATGAAGTCATTGGGGAGGAGGGGTTGCTCTGAAATATAAATAGGTATGAAGTCATTGGGGAGGAAGAGTTGCTCTGAAATATAAATATGTATGAAGTCATTCGGGATGAGGGGTTGCTCTGGTACATAAATAGGTATGAAGTCATTGAGGGAGGAGGTAGTTATTGGTGGTAGCCAAGGTTGAACATATGGTGTCATTCTAGGTTGTAAAAGTGGAAATGATGTCATTAGTGAAGACAGTCAGTACAGAAGGGGCCGTTGACTCAAATTAGGGGGTTGAGCTTGGTAGTGTTTGGCATTGGTTCTGTGCGTGGAGTTAGAGCTTGGAAACTGTGTTTAAAGTTGTGAAGTTTGTAAGCTGAATGTAGAATTGTTGTATAGATTTGAAGTTTTTGTGTAGTGTTCTGATTTTGGATCGTATTTGAAACTGTGTTGTGTATAGCTTTGTGTATAGATATTTTAGTTACTGATTTTACATGACAACTTGTGGTTACTGGTATATATTCAGTTCGGAATACTCACTTCTAAAAAAATATTTACATGTTCTTAACCCTAGATTTTTTCGGAATACACCTTGAGGAATTATTATAGTTAATATTCGGATTAGGTTGGATTTTTAACGTTGGATTTAAACCCCTGGAATACGCATTCGGATTTTACATTGGAATTCATTCTTTGGCGATTATTAAAATATATATATATGATTGTTCTTAAATAAATTGTGATTGAATTTTACATTTCTTTCTGTGTATGTTGTTCTCTTAAGAATTATTCGCCTGAAAACGGAATATATTTAGAGCCGAGACAATCTACTTATAAAAGTTGAAAGTAAAGAAACCTAACAATCAATAACAAAAGATGGAGCGATTAGTGGACATCCTATTAGCAATTATGATAACTAAGCATGGTGTTCCATGCATGCAATTGAGGTGTATTCCTGTTGCATTTTCCTTGTAAAAATGGATGTATTTTCACTTTAAATGGTATTTTAATGAAGCATTCCGCAAAACACATATGGAATTCAACTTTAGGTCATGACTTCAGAATGAAATCTAGTTAGTGTTCACAATGAATGGGACAGCGGCAGAACAAGGTTTAATTCGTTTGTTGAATATATAGGTTACGGCGATCTATGTTATACTAAATTTACATATTTTCTCAATGTATATAAACTAGTGACGACACAGTTATGAAAAGGTGATGTAGATCAAAGTTAAAATGCAATTGGTCACGTTGACCTATTTTTGCTTTTGAGTTCAACATATGACTCAGGCAGGCATTGAAAACATCCTATTTTTAGTGAATGCGTTGATTGCAATAAGCTCATGAAACAAGCCTATATAATTAAGAGACCTGCTTTGAACATGGGAAAGCCGTGTATGCTTGGTGGATGGATGATACTATACATTTGACCTACTTTATGCACGTGACCTAACCAATGTTACCATAGGACGTAACTATCTTACGCAGGTCATGTCAAGATCCACATGCAGTATTCAACGTCAATTTCAAGCGATACAATCGATGAAAAATTTTCATCGGTTTTCTTAACTAACCTTCAGAAACCCAATATTTGCATACAAAAAAATATTGTTTCTATTATAAAACTTAGTTTATTAAGACTTAAACAATGAAATTGTGAATTTTCACCCTCTGACCTTTGACCCATAAAAATACTATGAGAACAGAAAAAATCGGATATTCTGAATTGCACACAATATGCAGCTGACACTAAGGTATCTTAACCCAAAGTAATTTGCTTATCACTGATTGGCCATAAAGCGGCCCAAAGTGATATCCCTCCTTAGTGTATACAAAATTATATAAACAATAGTAATCTATTTTTTGTATCTTTACTATATGGCAACTGGTTACAAAGTGACAGATAGAGACTATGATTTTAGGCTCAAACACCGGTACAGTACATTATTACACACATATACCTATATAACATGTATGAGACCTAATTACGGTCACAATTACCGCATGTTCTATTACACATGCTAGTACCGCTGTCATTTAGGCATGGTGTACAGGACGGTCGATAGTATCTATCATCACTATTTGAAAACGATACTTTAGTTTCAGCCAAAAAAGAGTCCTTTTTAGTATCCTTTTTATTAAATATCTACGATGTTTCACACATACAATTTTAAAAAACTATACTAACGATCTTAAACAGCTTCTTGAATGAAATCTTGAATAAAAATAAGGGCATGTTTCAAAGTGGTATGACTCTTTTTGAACATTTAACAAGTTATACATAAAAAGTACATATCTCCGTTTGTACACATTTGGTGGTTTTGTGTGAATAAGGTTAAGCATTTAAAGCAAGAATGAAACAAAATACTCATTACCGTTGCACTGACCACTGGTCATGTTACACACATTATCTTTACAGTTAACTGGACAGGACACGTTGCAATAGGCACCATGGTAACCTGCATCACATTCTGAAAATTGTTAAATGTGAAAGATATTCAAACCTTTGATATCGTACGGTCCAAATTAAATGAAATAAGATACAATATTTGTATTTGGTGTGAACATTTTGTGTTCTTTTCACTGTTCCTTTTTTCTATATTGTTTTTATTTATTTTTTAAGTACATACTATTACCGTCTTAATGATTTTCTTTGATTAGAAATCAAAACTTACGTTTGTTTAGATAATACAGATAATTGAAAATCGGAGTGAATTTCAAAGTTAAAAATCAAATAAAAATATGGTGACGTGCTTAAATTTGAATCACATTAATAATGTTAATTAAAGTTATATGTTAGTATGTATGGTGTTGTCTATGTTTTGATCATAATATCTTCTTCCAAAATTGACTGTCTGATCAGTTTGTCTACTTGCAAAATTGTTTCTAAAACCACCGTTCCAATTTCTATTTCCAAACGAAAAAGTAAAGCCCATAAGTTATAACAACTCTGTAGCAAAACATTACATAAAATTAGTTTTCTATCCCAGTATGAAAAAGACATACTGATAATTTCCACAAAATTGTTAAAATTTGAATGGATAATTTAAAAATTGAATTTATTTGAAAATATTAATCGAATAGCTAGTACGACTATGAATGTGATACATATTTGCGTGAAAGTATATGAGAATTACTTACTTAAACAATTCCCCGATGTTTTATCACATGTGTTATTACTACAGCCAGTTGGACATGGTGTACAGGTAGGTCCGTAGTATCCGTTGTTACATTCTGAAAGCAATTTCAGGGAATAAATTTACCTATCATTTTGTATAAATAACATTGTATACATAGTCATGTAATTATTTAACAATAAATATAAACGTCAATTTGTCTTTAATTGATAATCGCCTTTTGGAATATGCCGATTATTGCATAGTGCAAAGTTAGTATTTTTTTAAACTAAAGAAGAGTCTGTTTTACAGCGTTTCGACTCCTCGTGCTTTAAAGTTATATGTGCCGTATTTTTCATACTCACGAATCAAGATGAGCTTTTAATGTGTTATTCATCACCAAAAATTACCAACTTTTTGAAAATTACAGTGCTTTCAATGCATAGGTTTTAATTTTACATGTATAAATAAGAGCTGAAAATGATTTTTGGCATTACTGCCAAAAATCATTTATTAACATCAATAGTGAAATGAAATGAGTACATACGATGAGACCATGAAGCCAAATTGTGGTCTACAATTTTATTACACATTTCTACAATGTTTTTAGTAATTATAAAGTGACTTCTGCAGGTATGTATTCATTTAAACATATTTAAGGCATAAAATGACAATTTTTCAGTACAAAATTTCTGTGTTATAACTAATGTTTATAAGTCATCCGAAGCCATTTGAATGATTTTTACAGCTTTATTCATCAAACCTTATGGTTTTTAATAAATTAATGATGAAAAAATAGCATGTCAAAATTATTGCCCAGTTACGGCACATATAACTTTAACATTCTTTACAAATTATACACAAAAAATAACACATTTTGCTGCTTCAGGTTCAGGATTTCAACTAAGCACGAAACCCTTACCGTTGCACTGACCACTGTCCATGTTACACACATTATCTTTACAGTTAACTGGGCAGGACACGTTACAATAGGCACCATGGTAACCTGCATCACATTCTGAAAAAAAATAAACGTAAAAACTATTCATTTTTTTATTTCATTTTTTTCGAAACACTTGAACGAGAAAAAAAGATATTGATAAAATAAAAATGGATTGGCGACCATATTGAAACGTGACATATGCAGATTGTCCCATCGTCCAAATTAATTGATATATCCTATATAATAACTGATCATAATCTGATGTTTTAACAAGGAGAATTGATAGTTAGTAATTTTTTAAACTAAAGAAGAGTCTGTTTTACAGCGTTGTGACTCCTCGTTCCTTTAACATTCTTTACAGATTATACACAAAAAAAATAACACATTTTGCTGCTTCAGGTTCAGGATTTCAACTAAGCACGAAACCCTTACCGTTGCACTGACCACTGTCCATGTCACACATATTATCTTTACAGTTAACTGGGCAAGACACGTTACAATAGGCACCATGGTAACCTGCATTACATTCTGAAAAAAAATAAACGTTAAAACTATTCATTTTTTTATTTCATTTTTTTTCGAAACAGTTGAACGAGAAAAAGAGATATTGATAAAATAAAAATGGATTGGCGACCATATTGAAACGTGACATATGCAGATTGTCCCATCGTCCAAATTAATTGATATAACCTATATAATAAATGTACATAATCTGATGTTTTAACAAGGAGAATTGTGTACTTTGTAATAGCATCTTAAAAACTGTATTTCCGTGTACAATCAGTGATTTTATGTTAGCCTGACTCAGCCAATCCTATGCGAGACACACATTTCAGTCAAGATAATTACTTTGATAAAAAGAAAATGATTGTAGATGAAAGAAACATTGACTGGGTATCTCAAAGTTGTTGTAAATATTGCAAAGCTATCACAAAATTAAGTCACATTACAGCCATTTTCACACATGTAAGAATGAGGCGCCGGATTGCAAATTTGGATCGCCCGGGACAAGCGAAGTCTCGTGGCTTTGTTACGTGACAATGCCAGTAATAACGTGATTGTCACAGGATGCCGACACAGACATTACCAGTCTGCTTACTGATAATCGCGGTAACTACCCAACCGTCTCCCGACAACCCACTTAAATATGCAGGTTAGATCATGCATTGCCTAGAGCATTGCGGTTAGTGCAAGTCTCTACACGATTATTTCAGGGAAGAACCCTGATAAACGGATGTCCTTTTTAAGCATTTTAAGCAATAGTTTGATGACAAAATTCTTTTATTTTGCAGTCAAGCAAACAAAACAGAGAAATATCGGCCTGGGTCACTTATTTTATTTGATAAACGTTTGGAATGAAGTGGGTTTTTTTACTGGTTGAAAAGCAATTGAAGAAATAATTTATCATTGGAGATTTTCTTGTCCGTATTTCCCTTCTTGCTGTTTTTGATATTTTGATAGGAATTTCGGTCAGGTAGATAGAAACTTTTGTCTTGCAACGATAGAAAGACAGAATTATTGCTTTTAGAAACAAATATGAGTATCCTGATGAGAATAATTGTAATGACAGTAGGTAAACCATACACAACCGTATAAAAACCGAAGTTATTCCGGTAGCCAGGGGAATACGACGTGTTGAAACCGGTGGTGTCCGTGTCAAGTGCCTGCCGTGTTTGACCTTCTCCTTATCATCGCCGTAGATGTCCGTGTTGTTTCCGTGATCACCAGTATGCAATCCGTTTTCTTCCGAAGGAAAAATGAATACGGATGACATAGCAAGGACAGGCACACGGACATCTCTGATATAACACGAAAATTCACGTACCATACAAGAATCAGTACTGATAGTTTTTATCCGTGTAGGTCCGGCGAAAAAGTCAAACATGCTTTATTTTTCTCCCGGACTAGTGTTGCCATGTCGGACGATCATGGATGTCTACAAGGCCCTTACACAGTCATGGCGGATTTTCACGGATGAAAGGTCATTGATGAACCTACGTCTTTAACTGGTAGATCGCGGTACTTGGAAACAAACTAGTGAATCCTCAAAAATGGTTACCTGTCCATTAATTTACGGTCTATTGCACGTATTCAACATCAAGTATGTCGTATACTAAAGTGTAGCTGTCAATCATACTTCTATATGCTACAATTACACTTTCAGCGATACTTGTCCAGAAAATTTACACTGGTGTACACATTACCCCACAAGAGCACATGGCAGTGCATTCTAATGCAGATTTGTTACATTTATAAGCAGCCTTTGTTGCATCTACAGTCCACTAAATAAGATCCCTCCACACCAGTTGCTGGGCTGGGTACGGAAAGTCCGACAATAACTCGACACAAACAAATCCTCCCTGATAACATACATTCTGAATGTGTTCAAGTAACGCCGCTTTCGTTCCGTTTTATTTATCGATAGCATTCCCGAAGATGTAAAAACCGAGACTTTACCGAGACTTTGCTAGTCACGAGATCGTGGGACTGCTACGAGTATTCAGTTTTCTCCCGAGTCTAGACGTAAGGAGTGATATCTGCGTGTTTAACTATATTTGACGCCCATCCTTTCCGTCGTTTGCTGTTATCTTGTAGTATTGAAATGAATTTAAATTGTATTTCTTGTAATTTCTACCATCACAAACTCTCATAAAACATATATTGTATGAATATGGATGCTTATATATGATGGCTCAGATCCATGAGAGCACTAATATACTATTGACATAGTGGTAAATGTCCCATGATATATCACACGATTTGAAAGAACCGCAACAGTCAACTTCATGTTTCAAACTTTCGGATAATATCGGAAAACCGAGTTGCATCATGCGACCGACATCGGCGATACCTGTATAGATCGGAACATCCGGAGCCATATATCACATGGTCAATATCGGCAATACCCGTACAGATGGGAATAGATCGGAACAGTTCGGGTACTTCCGAGCTATTTTAAATGTGTACAAGTTAAAAATCAATATTTTCATTAATTGTTTAATAACTTTGCGAATACGAACATTACAAAAGTCGGTAAATATCGAAAGTTTAAAACTAAGAGAGGCGAAGAAAAATATGTAGAACACTTTAAATACTTTTTCTATGTCAAAAATACAACAAGTCAAAGACGACTAAAACTTTTACATTATAGTGTATATATGTCGCTGCCAGTATTTTTGCTATATATTTGGGTTTAAAATTAATTTGAATTTTAACAATTTTGGACTTGGCTTGTCTTACTTTTAGACGGATTTCGATAGAGATTAGAAGTCTTCCCTCTTGAGTTGAGAGCCGTTGGTAGGCTGGGGAAAGAGTGGAAGCCTCCTGCATTGAATTTACGAGAATGATGTTTTGTGAAATTTGAGGTAAAACTAACGATAAAAGGCCCGGTAGGCAGCGTCACAGGTTCGGTCAATCATTCTTGTACAATTCAGTTCTTACATGTATAGATGATTGCGACAATATTGTCCATTACACTAGTTCTCACTTAGCCACGCGGATCCTTTCTTGTTATTGTTGAATTTACATATTTTAACGTTAAAAACTGTAAAACGCTAACGCGGCAGTCGATACCATGACAAAACTAAATAATTGTACTATTCTTCTAGATGCTCTGACTACGGTCATAACAAACCTGACGGTACACGTTGACGCACTGGTATGGTCATACACCAGATAACCAGAGGCCGAGAAGGCCTGTATCGCTCACCAAACTGACTTAAAAATTTGTTTAATTTTGAATCACAACCATATTATGATGCTATAGATACCATACAGATATGCTATTCAATACAAAGGTTCAGAGAGGATGTAATTTATATGAAAATACTAGCCTAATTGCTCCTTTTTGGTCCGCGTCTAAGGCCCCAGGGAGTCAGCCCTACACTTTGTACACTTTCAAATATCCATCCTTTAAGGATGCTACCATTGCATAATGAGTGCTCTTTCATGCTTAGTTGCAGAGAAGAAGTCGTTTATATGATAACAACCAAATTGCTCCCTTTTGACCACGCCCCTAAGCCCCCAGAAAGGTCAGTCCTATCATATGTACCATAATGAGGAAAAACGGTATAAAGCTAGTATGTTAATAATCCAAAATAAAAGGCCAAAATAAATTCAAAGTAAAATCAAAATCATTTCTATGGAATATATATTCAGCCACTATAGGGCCTTCTTCAGTCCGAAATAACACTAACACAACGTGTTCGTCTACATGTTTGTTTACATCCATATCATATGTACAATTTTGAATCCCCATCCTATAAGGATGCTACCATTGCATTATGAGTGCTCTCCCATGCTTAGTTGCAGAGAAGAAGTCGTTTATATGATAACAGCAAAATTGATCCCTTTTAACCCCGCGCCTCAGGCCCCTAGGGGGTCAGCCCCATCATTTGTACAATTTTGAATCCCCACCCAATAGCGATGCTACAATTGCATTATGGATGCTATCCCATTCTTAGTTTCAGAGAAGAAGTTGTTTATATGGAAATAGCCAAATTGACCCCTTTTGACCCCGCCCCTCAGGCCCCCGGGGTCAGCCCAATAATTTGTACACTTTTCAGTAAATAGCCCATAAGTCAAATTTTGTTGAAATCCGACCAGCGGTATTGAGAGGAAGTCGATTGTTGACGGACGGACGACGGACGACGGACGCCGGTCGCCGGTCGCCGGACGCCACGGTATGGCATCACCTCACCTTGGTCCTTCGGACCAGGTGAGCTAAAAAGGGCCCTTATTGTGGCATTGCTGAATCTAAAGTTTCCATTTTTTGTTATTTCAATGTAATTTCGGTAGGTGGTGATGATTTCCTTCGCGTCAGGGGATAGGATTATGACTTCTTGTCCCATATATTTGAACATGTCTGATTATCCTCATTCACACGAATGAACGATTGCCAGTTCTTTAGAATATACGATTCAGACTGTACTCGACGTCTTTTACCCGTCCCTGGCGCGCATCTAGCTCCTGCTTTGGGACTCCTTTCGAATTAGTTGTCCGAGACAACAGTTATACTCTGAATTGACTCAACATGTTGTGGAACATATGGGATATTGTCCTGCAATGTCTGAGAACGTGACAAATGACAGAACCATTCAATATGGTCATGTTTACTGTCGTTGGAGTTTGATCTAATACTCACAGACAGGACATTTTTTATCCCTAAATACTTTTTAATTTACAGATTGTTTTAGGAATAAGGGTTCAATTTTTTTGTTAAATCTGATTTGAAACCATCCGGCACCAGATAATGGAATGCTATAAATTGCCCTTTTGTATAACAACTAATTCAAAGCTTCAGTGGTTCCAATATAGAGTAAATCATCGTATTCTTACAATAAATTCATTTTTATCCAAAATTGGATTAGTTGTCTCCCCTCTATATGTACATTTTGTAGCTCTGAACCAGAATCAAAACTCGTGTTTTATGGGAGTATGAAGCATTGCAAAAAATTATATAGGATGGATACACTATGGTAGTCCTTTTAATCCCCCTTTTCAGTAAACAAACAATCTTTTCTTTTAAGCCGTCTTCATAATAATTTTCTTCCCAGTAACAGAGTAGATAATGAAAATATTATAATCACCAAACATTATATATTTGCAGAACAAGATGTTTACACAACTCATTGAATAATAAATGCTCTTCTAAACAAAATAAAAGACAATTTTACTATACAATTCAGAAATATATTGCCATGGTGAGGACGAAAATATTTGGCTGTGCATTTCACATTTTCGTAAAAGGCGACTAAATTTGAAATCTCAATTTCTGGGTTACTGAGATGATCATACTTTTTCTAACCATTTCAAACCTTACTTACGATAACAGCTCCCCGACGTTTTATCACACGTGTTGGTACTACAGCCATGTGGGCAAGGTGTACAGGTAGATCCGTAATATCCGACATTACAGTCTGAAAGCAATGTCATGGAATAAAGTTAACTTTAATTTTGTATTAAAGAATAACTATATCGAGGGCAATCTGTCTTTAATCGATAATTACTGCTTGGAATATGCCGATAATACGATTGCAAAGATCCTAATTCAATAAATCTTTAAACTAAATTATATTGTTTTTGACAGCGTTTCTACTCCTCGTGTTATAACATTATTGACAATTTATACACGGAAAGTAACACATGTGTCCGTTTCTGCCTATCAGTTTCAGAATGTCAAGTAAGCATGAACTCCTTACCGTTGCACTGACCACTGTTCATGTTACACACATTATCTTTACAGTTAGCTGGACAGGACAAGTGGCAATGGGCACCATGGTAACCAGTATCACATTCTGAAAAAAACATATCAAAAGAAATTGTTTTCAAACCAGAAATCTCTCACCTTTTAAAGCTAATCAAATACTATTTACAGTCGGTACGGTCCATGCAACCGAAAGATGTTAATGTCTTTGTGTGCAGTAAAACACGAATGAGTCGAATCATCGAATAAGTCGAATATTTTGCCTGGGCCCACTGACTTCGACTTATCCGTGATTTACTGTATTTAGCAAACATCACATAGCCTTTTTGTCGTCTATACCCTGTCATACAAATAAAAACAGAACAAAAAACTGATGATTTTTTTTAAACTTTTAACGTCAGTGTAAAAAATATGAAATAAATAAATTCTTTGAAACCTTGGTGTTAAACCAGGGAGAGAAAGTTTACCAAACAGACATTCGTTATAGTATGGGTTTCCGA